>OY856410.1:482808205-483023205 GCA_963693085.1 Alisma plantago-aquatica
GTTTTAAATTTAATTACAGGTTATTAGAGGCTCAATCAAGTAGGGAGACTTGAACTTAAAGTGACATAATCTAGGTAAGTAGGACATGCATGTTTTTTACAAGTACTTTTGGTTTAATGCATGTTATGTATGATTATGCACTTTAGTATGTTTCATAAATTATGAATCATTTGTCTAGATGATATCATTTGTACTTATAATTTTATTATTTATTGGTTGCTTATGGTCTATGGTAAAAACCCTTATTATGATTATTGATTATTAATTAATGTTCATGAACCATGCTTAAGAAGGGGAAACCCTATTATGATTTATGAAGGGAGAAGTTCGGAAAAATCCCATCATGTTAAAGTTCAAGGATCATGTTAATGTTAATATTAATGATCAAGTTGAATGTAATTGAATTAGTTTTTAAATGCTCTCGAAGCATGTACCTCAAAGGGGTCGTCAAGGGCTTTCCAAGCATCATGGGATTTCGTAGCAATCATGCACTCCAAAGTAGGTGTTATAGAGGGATGTATTTACTAACCGTTCAATTCTTCATTTAATTTATGAATAGTGAATGCTTAAGAAAATCCATATTTAGGTTTATGTCAAGTTATTTCATGTTAATTTTATCATGTCAAGTTATATTTACTTTTATGTCATATAAAGTGCTAAATATTTCTTACTGATGTGATGTTTGTTTTTCATGGTTGGGGACGAGATGTCCACATGACTTGGAGCTAGTGAAAGGAAAAAGGAAAATCAAGACTAGGAGATCTTCAAGCATTACATGGTGGGTTTCCATTTGCCTAGACGATCTAGATATTTAGACAACATTTAATTTATGTTTTGTCATGTTTTCAATTATATTAGATATTATGGATAATTACGATGTAGTTTTCTTTTACCAAGAACTCTGTATGAATCAGTTTTAAATCAATGAAAGTGGTTCATTTACTTTAATTTCATGATTATAATATTGTGATACCCACATGGAGTAAAATGCTTCCTCTCATGTGATATGAAAAATAGGACGTTACATTTAACCACATTTATGTTCCTTTCTTTTCCATGATCTCATGATTGAACTCTTTCAACAATGAAGCCTGCCTTAACAACCTTGGATTCATATATTTTTTTCCTAAGGTACTTCATTGACCCATGGTCCATGTACACCTTCACTTTATATTTTATCAAGTAAGATCTAAATTTATCAAAAGAAAACATTATTGCCAACATCTCCTTTTATGTGGTCGTGTAGTTGATTTAGGCTTCGTCTAGAGTACGACTGTCATTATTCATTGTGTGATGTTTATTATCCTTCCTTTGTCCCAAAACATCCCCAATGGCATAATCACTGGTATCACAAATGATTTCAAAATGGATCTCCCAATCTGGAGCTTGTATAATTGGGGTTGTCGTTAAAGCACTTTTAAAAGTGTTGAATGCATCAAGGAACTTATCTGTAAAGTTGAACTCCACATATTTCACTAGAAGCTTCGAACAAGTCTTGGTGATCTTTAGGAAGTATTTAATAAACCTTATGTAATACCCAACATGTACTAGAAAGCTTCTTACCCCGGTGGAAGATTTTAGGGGTGGTAACTTGGATATTGCCTCTATCTTACTAAGGTTGACTTCGATTCCTTTCTCATATATTGTGTGTCCTAGCATGATACATTCTCTTACCATAAAATGGATTTTCTCCCAATTCAAGACAAAGTATTTCTTCGCAACTTTGTAAGACAAAGGAGAGATTTTTGAAGCACTTATCAAAATGTGTGCCATATTCAAAAAAATCATCCATGAAGACTTCCATTATATCTTCTACAAACTCTGAGAACATAGAAATATGGTACCTTTGGATAGTGGCAGGTGCGTTGCATAGTCCAAAAAATATTCTCCAAAAAGCATAGGTGTCCTAGATACATGTGAAGGTGGTCTTGTCCTGACCATATGGGTTAATCAGCACTTGGTAATATTTCTAAATATCCAGCTAAGAAACAAAAGTATGGATGATATATCAATATTTCAAGCACCTGGTCAATGAAGGGAAAAGGAAAATGGTCCTTCATTGTATCTGCATTTAACATCCGGTAATCTATGCACATATGCCAACCTGTAATAGTTTGCATTGCCACTTCATATCCTTTTTCTCCTTTCTGAACATTAATACCCCCTTTCTATGGTACTATGTGTATTGGACTCACCCATTTGCGATCACTAATCACTTATATGATCCCCACATCATGTAACTGTATGACTTCCTTCTTAACCACTTCTCTTAGCATCTGATTCATCTTCCACTGGGGTAGGGCTAATAGCTTAGCAATTTCCTCCAGATTGATTTGATTCATACATATAGCCTTTATAACTTATACAAAATATTCAATGGTTTTGTTTTTAGATCCTATGTTCCTCCAATAACTTATCCCTTTGTTTATAAGTCCATTCTGAGTTAATGAAAACATGGTTCCTTTCTTCATCATCTAGGAATTCATATCTTAGACCTTTAGACATTTGTTTTAGTTCTGGCTTTGGCTTAGGTGCTTCCTTATCTTTGAGAGTCTATTCTATTGATGCATACTTTGTTGTTTCTATGTTCATATCCTTTACATCACTGAGCTCTTCTTTAGGTTGATTTAAGTAATCTAAAATCTCTACTATTTTAGGGTATTCAATGCTAGGATCTAGGCTGTTCAGATCTCTCATATGTGGTTCAACAATATTATAATCTTCATGTACTTCTTCACAATATCAAGTGTAGCTATCCATGAAGTACACCAACCAAAATAGAGAGGGTCCTTTCACAGAGTCTTGTACATGAAAATCAATATGGTCATTTCCCACATAAAGGGTTTTAACCCCTTTCTCTACATTAATCAAAGCTCTACCAGCAACAAGGAAGGGTCTTCCTAATATCATTGGGCACATTGGGTCTTTAACGATATTGACAACCACTTTGTAATAAGTTATAAAGAGTCACCCAATGTGAATTGGAACATATTCCACAATTCCTACAAGCTTTGTGAAGGTGTGGTCATCTAACTGTATCCTCATCCCAATTTTTACCATGTCTATGAGTTTAAGTCTTTGAGCTAGAGTTAGTGGCATAAGGTCGATGCTTGCTCTTAGGTCCGCTAATACATTTCTTGCCACATTATCCCCAACATTAAAAGGGATAGTAAATTCTCTTAGGTCTCTTTTCTTTGTTGGCATCTTGGCATGAACAAAATCCCTTGACATTTTTGCTAGTTGCAACACAGTCTCCTCTTCTTCTTTTAGTAATTAAGTCCTTGAAGAACTTGCATAAGTTGACATGTTCTTAATACCAACCAGGAATGGAATGTCCATGTGGGGATTCTTTACTTCTTCCATAAATTGTTCATATATATTCTTAAGGTGAGCCTTGATTAACTTGTAAGGGAACTAGATTCTTGGAGAATAAAGATCTCTCTTGGTGAGGACTCCTTCATCTAGATCTAGTTTCTTTGCCTTTGCACTTTTCTTCTTCTTTCCTTTTTCTTTACTTTTGTTCTTCTTTCTGGACTCTTCCTTATTAGACTCTTCTTCTACTATAGTGGGTCCAGATTGTGTCTTTGAGGTAGTTTCTACTTCTTGGTGAATTTCTTCATGTTGCTTCTCCACAAATTTTCCTGAGCGAACAGTAGCCATCTTTGTAGTCTCTATGTTGGTGTGGATATTTTCTTGAGGATTCTTTATGAACTCAGATAGTTGTGAAAATTGATGGTCAAATTGTCTTTGATGTGGTTACATATATGGAAATTGTGTTTGCATCATGGTTAACACTCCCGAGTTGTTTATGGCACTCTCGGTCAGTTGGTCATTCACTGAAGCTTGACTTTTTGCAAAATCAAATAGCTGAGCCATCATGTCAGAACTGATTACTATCCTATGCCTTATTTTGACCTTGATTTTGACTTTGATTTTGGCAGTTTGTATTCTTTTTTTGATATTGGCCTTGCTCTTGATTTTGGTAGTTGTTTCTATTCTACTGGTAACTTATAGTTTTAGTAAATTGGGTTTGTCCTCCTCCTCTTCTGAATCCTGGAGGTTTCTTAGATGCTCTGCTTAGCTAGTTAGACTTCTTCATTACATCATTGTTTCTGTGATTAAAACTAGGGTGATCTAGACTCATAAAGTTAACATAGGAAACATTCCCATTTTCTTCCTTTTCACTGCTCCCCTCTTTATGTTGGGTGTAGATGAAATTTTTGATACCATTCCCCCTGGCCATATGTAACACATTTCATAACCTTCTCAATAGATTTCTTGCCCTTGCCTCCAGTGTCCTTCAGTTGCTTGACACCAGTGGCTATCTTTTGGATTTTTGTAGTTATGGTCTCTATATCTTTTTCTTCAGTAGATGGTACTTTGGACGTTGCCTTCATTGTTGAACCCTTATATTCTCTATCATAATCTTCTCCTTATTGAAGTGCATCCATATTGTCTATGATGATCATTGTCCCCTTTAGGTTCTTACCCAAGAAATCACTTCCAGTAGTAGCATTTAGTAAAGTTCACTCAGCTGGTGTAAGCCTGTTATAAAAAGTGGTGACCAAGTGTGTCACACCCCGATCTCACACTAACCACTAATCATGAGATTAGGGCGTGACGGAGGGATTATCACATAACAAATCACTGAGAACTTTTTTCGTTTTAAAACCTCATAATGATATCCGGATTATTGCTGTAAACTAAAACAAAATAAACTATTGCGGAAGCATTTCAATTAAACTGTCTAGAGTACGTAAACAGAGTTTACAACATGTAACATTGTTTAACAGAAAGTAAACATAACAGTTAATTTACATCTTTATACATATTCCACATACACACTCTCTCTCACCCACACCATGTCCCAAGGATCGAGGGGAAAGGACTAAGAGACCACTATCTAACTTAACTAACTACATATACCTTCTACAGATTAAGCGTTAGGATGAAAAGATCCTTCCGAATCCTGTTGCTGATGTTGACCTGAAATTGTTTGAGTAGAGGGATGAGCCTACTCGCTCAGTGAATAGTTTTTCATTTAACTATCACTAAACAACTCGTCAAGTTTATTATTCAGATTAATATACAAGAAATACTACACTGAGCAGTTCTAAAACAAAATAATTGAAATAACAAAGAATGTAAATATTGCATCCAAAGAATAACTACTAGAAGACTATGCTCTAGTCTTCCTTAACTCTTTCATTTATAAAGAACTCTGTGAACCTATATGATCATATTTTAGCTTATGCCCTGATCTATGCAGTGTACTCTGCATAGAGACTCGCAGTGCACTACGGCCACACCGTACAAGACTTAGCGACACACCCGGGAAATGCTAAGTCTGACTGCCAGCCCTGTTCTGCTACAGGACCACAGGCTCTCCGACCTCAATGCACTAACTCCGAGTGCTCTAGACTCCTCCTCTAACCTGAGTACACAGGCGGAGAGTCTCACTGGGTTACCACCGTGACTCCGCACAGATTATTGTTGGACACTGCCTCTCTGTCCTCGTGCCACCGTGACTCTGCACAGTTATTGTTGCAACACGAGTTTCACCCCTAAGAAGCAGACCTCTCAAAGGGGTTCTACGGTGTTCAGGGCACCTAAGTCTAACATTAACATTATAGGTACATTTTAAACAGAAATCATAACTAATTTAACATTTCTCACAAGGCTCACACGACCTGCCATATCATATCATAAGAAACATCATAACTCATGTATTCAACATATATCATGTCTCAGAAACATCCCTTTCTAGGGCATGTCATATCTCATCACCTGCAATTTACGAGATATGTATTGAAAATAAGAAGCCCTGCCGTATGTAGATATCAACTCAGAGAGAACAAGCATATAAAGTTAAATGCACTAGAATCATACAATTCAAGAGTTAAGTATCACCACATCTCATATCGAGACCTTTCATATTACCATAACATGATTTATTGAACACCCTATCCTTAGGGTTTCAGTTACCTCATTCACTTATCACATGGCAACACCCTATCCTTATATCATGCATGCATGCAGATTTAAAATTCATAAATATCCCAAACTCAAGTCAATTTGGCACATGCATATTGAATTCATTCAATTGTACATCTTAGTGCACTGCTAAGTGTAATTTACTTCACATATGAGAATTCATACGTAACATTTGTCAATTCTCTGAAATTCTCAGAAAAATGTGCACATTTACCCTAATCCTGGTTTGTGCATCACTTAACTCAATTAAGAGTTAATTACATATCACAATACAATTTAATAACAATACTTGAGAATTTCTGGTAATATTTCAGAGAAATGTGCCATTTCATGTAAATATCAATTTACACATATTAACGTCAAAAGATATATGCAATTAGGGTTTTCATGCATATTTTATTTATTCATATCAACTTTGAAATTGTACATCTGATAATTTATCAGAAATCTTCATTGTCTGGGTTCATACCCAAATCAAACCATTTTCAGACATGAATTTCTAATTTCAACATTCAAGTGAGCAATTTAGGTTCCAATGAACCATATAAATCTACTGATTCAATCCATACTGTTCAAATGCTAAATTTAATCATATAACAGTGTCTATAGGCATTTTATGGACTAAAAAGGTCGGGTGACGCCAAGCGCTACCCGACGCCTGATAACGCCTGTTATCAGTGTAATTCGCGCACAAAACAGAAAATATTCAAACGCCTGAGTTTATTAATGATAAATAAATGAAACCCTACTCACTTAATTCAGAATGCCCGAATTCACCTGGATCCATCCAGGAACGCGTCCAGGGGGTTGTCTTCAACCTTGGTATAGTCACAAATTGAACCTGCAACAATCAAACTGTACCATACACATGTATAGATCAAAATTGAACCTAGTTGAAAACTGAATCTAAAGTAAGGCTTCAGATTTAAGCATAGACCTCATGGGCGGACCCAAAGTGTTGTTCCTTGGTGCTGCCTTGCGCCCAAGGCAGCTCTAGTTTGGATCACTACTGCAAGCAGTAGCATCATCCTCACGTACAGGTTGAAGGGGGACCCTGACTGGGTATTTCTTGCGGCTAATTGACAGCAGAAACGGGTTCTAGACCCTTGGCCGGATTTGAGGGTGCCTTGTAGCTGCTCCTTGTGCCCAAGATGGCCAGTGATTCCTGGCCCACGCAGCAGCAACTGCTGCTTGGCCGGCCGCCATGGCTAGGGTGAGCTGCTGGCTGTAGCTGCAAGAGGGGCGCTGCTAGGGCAAGGGTAGAGGAAGAAGAAGGGTGACCTGCTCCACGGAGCCTTGGGCCCCAAAAAGCCCCGCCCAAGCTTCCATTACTGCTGTCAATCGAACGCAGCTGCAAGTCATGCTTGGGGCACCTCCCAACCTGTTGGGGCACAGACGAGGTGAAGTAGAGGAGGATGAAGGGCGTAGGATGGAGATTGAAGATGGACGGAGCTCTCTCGTTCTCTCTCTCTCTAGCCCTAGGTTGCCCGCCCCTTATTCCTCCTTGACTGGTCGTTCATCCGCAGCACAGAGCGCCGCTCAAGTAGTTACTATTTTATCGGCCGACTGAAGAAGAAGGGATAAGCGAGAGAGGGTAAAAATGAAATTATAAAACAAGTTTTGGAGAATTTGCAACTTAGGTCCAAGAAAACCAAAAAGGCTGTAACTTTTTCCTCGAATGTCCGATTCGAGTGATTTCTCTTGCAACTTTTCAAGCACATGATTCTCTACAACTGGAGGTATCAAAATCATAATTAATATCTTGTCACAACTGGTCAAAGCACCAATTGCATCTTGGCATTTAACTTAACTCAACAATTAATACTGCAATTGTCATTAGTTTCTTCAGATGATTCAATCTCAACCCTTGATTCACATATTAGCTTATTTTGATTAACCATGATGTTTAACAGAGTGCTTAGCACTAATCAAGATGCTTACTGATTAATTTAGAAGTGGGTCATAACAATCTCCCTTCCTTATAAGAATTTCGCCCCGAAATTCCTAAAAGAGAAAAAAAAACTTGTTACGCATATCTGACCCAAAACTCCCACGCGACTTCCTCTAGGTTATGATTCTTCCACAAAAAATTTACTAATGGTATCTCACGATTGTTGAGTTTCTTGATCCTCCGATCATCTATTTGTACAGGTCCTTCAACATAGGATATATCTGTCTGAGTTGGGCAGGTTCTGGGTCCATTATCTTCTCTATACCGGGATATCATTTCTTCAACATCGATACATGAAACACATCATATAAATTGGCCAACTCGGATGGCAAATTCAACTTATGGGTTATAGGTCCAAATCTCTCAATGGTAGGATATGAGCCCATAAAACTAGGAGTCAGTTTACCTCACTTACCAACCCTCATACTCCTTTCCATGGTGAAATCTTCAAATACACTTCATCACCAACCTCAAACTCAAGAGGTCAACGTCTCTTCTCCGCATATCTCTTCTGCCTATCCTTTGTAGCTTTCAACTGCCCTCTGCATGTCCTCAAGAGTTTAAATGGTCCTCCCTGACTGACCATCTGTTTGCGGATAAGAAGTTGTACTAAACCTCAACTTTGTGCCCAAAGCACGATGCAACTGATTCCAAAAACCTGGATGTAAACTTAGGATTTGTATCTGATATAATTGAAACTGGGATACCATGCAACCTGACTATTTCATCCACGTATCTCTTAGCCAGCTTCGGGAACTCAAAGGTTGACTTAATATGAATAAAGCGAGCAGACTAAATTAGTCTATCCACAATCATTCATATCGAGTCATAACCTCTAGGTGTCCTGGGTAACCCTATCTCAAAATCCATTGTGATATGGTCCCATTTCCATTCTGGTATAGAAAAAGATTACAAGGTAGCTGTAGGTTTCTGGTGCTCAGCCTTAACCTGCTGACACACACTACACCTAGCCACGTACTCAACTACATCCTTCTTCATACTAGACCACCCATACAATTCTTTGGGATTCCTGCACATCTTAGTGTTGCCAGGATGCATAGCGTACATTGATGCATGTGCTTTCTTAAGAATATACTCTTTCAAATCACTATCTCGAGGTACACACAACCTGTCATGCTAATACAACACGCCATCATCTGAAAACCTAAACTTTGGTTTCTTGCTCTTGTCATGTCATGCATGATCTACTGTAACTCACTGTCACCCTACTGAAGTTCCTTGATCTGATCGTAAAAAGTAGGCTTGACTTGCATCTGTGCAATCAAACCACTCTGCTCTGTCACCCCTAAGTCTAAGTTCAACTTTCACATTTCTACTAGCATGTCTTTCTTGCAACATGCCATACAGAATGCATCAACTGTTGAACTTAACTTTATGCTCAAAGCATCTACTACCACATTCGTATTCCCAGGGTGATAATCTATCGTCATATCATAAAGATAGTGACGTCGTGCCTTAAGAGGATGAACTAAAACAGCTAACTTCAAATCATGTATCAGGTAATACTCCTCATTCTATGCTACTTACTTCTTGTTATTACTGTAAGAATTTATTTCATAACGCACTTCACTTATTTTATATTTCTTCTTTTGTTCAAAACACATTTGTTACATTTCAAATTTATATCTTATTCTTTTCTCTGAATCATTTTCATATTGTTTATCTACCTTTCAGATTAACTACCTTTAAACTCTAGATTACTATCAATACTAATTTACTTTTCTTAGTGCAAATCTCATGATTTTGTTTTATAGAGATGCTAGTATTCAAGGTCAAATAACTAGCGACATCCCTTGAACTACTTGAACTCTAAACATTCTAGGGTTTGGTCCTTATCAGTAACATAGCATTATTGTGATGTGATTTTGCTTCCTTAGTTTGAAATCAAACTTTGGATCTCATAAGTTTTACTCAAGTCTTCCTTATCTTATCACTGGAATTTCCTTCCTCTTACTTGAACATCCAGATAAGTTACATTCTCAATTTACCTTGCTAGGGTTTCATCATCATATTGTGTGTCATTGTTTCATTCACTTAGACGTCTCTACCATGGTAGCTATGTATCATATATGATGCATTCATTTTCAAAATTACGCATTTTTTTTAGTCCATAGAGACTTAGAATCCAAAGGTAGTATGAATGAATGTATTCGACTTTATAATAAAGATATACATTCCATACTCTCAATTATGTCATGCAATCTTCATTCTTTAATCAAGGTCATCATTTCTATCATTTCTCTTGATTCAACTAAATTTCCTGGATTGTGCAAGAATCACCATGACCGTGGGCTTCAGCCACGACCGTGTTGAAGAGAAATGACCACGACCGTGGTATCCAGACATGACTGTGGTGAGGTCAAACTGAGGAGTTCTTCATCAACAACATGACCGTGGCACCCGCCACGACCGTGTTACCCAACCCTGACCACGAATGTGGCCACCTTCCATGACCGTGGCCAAGCCCGGTTCAACAAAAAAAAATGTTTTAAATGTCTAAGCCCGACCCCCTCCTCATTCTATCATCTCCCACCTCCAGTCCTCAACCTTGGCGGTGGAAGACGACCCCATTGTCCTCCAATCTCCACCTCTAACCACCAAAAACACCCCTGTTTGGCCCCCAATCACTCCCAAATCAATCCCTACCCATCCCTCTACCGTTCCCACCGCCTATTCTTCCCCAATCGCTACTCCATCTCCATTTCCATCTCCACTCCGCCCTACAACTCCCCTACACAAAACCTCCACGAAACCCCTTCCATTCTCAACCAAATCCACCACAAATCATATACCCACCAACCATATGTCATTATCCTTCCATTCCACCCACAAAACCACATCGACACCACCTTCTCCATAAAAATCCAAAAATCACCACCTTCACCTCCATCTCCACCATGAAAAAGATTGGGAGAGCCATAACCAAGGGGACGAACATCATCACTGGAGGAAAGCGGCGTTCCAAGAATGTTTCCACCGATGTGTCCATACCATCCCACACACCTTCACCTACCACCTCCACCCACCATTCCCTTCGCCGATCACAATCGGTGAGCGAATCACACTCCCGCTCATCCGATAGTCACCACATCACAGATACCACCTACGAGGGAGAGGACGAAGAGGAGGAGGAGTCCATGGGGGTCAATATGGACCACCTTATCGATGAGATCGAGCCGGCGCCCGCAGAAAGAAGCCAGAGAACCAAAGCGACACCATCCTCATCCAGGCTCCTGCCGAAGCCTACACCAGCCCACCACTCGACGTCTCAGGTGACGGAGAGGCGTGGTGTGCACCCGCAACCCTCGTGGCAACTACAGCAAGATGAGGAGAAGTCAGCCCACTAGTACAATCTTAACACCAGCTCGGGGTCGCAGTCCTACACGATGGAGGAAGAAGAAGACAGTGAGGAGGAAGAGGTAGAGCTTGAGCATGAAGGAGATGACATTCTAGCACAGTTGGAGGCGGATAGAGAAAAGACCCTGGGCAAAACACCGGTAGGAGTGTCCTTTTATAAAGGACACAGGCAAAAGAAGGTCGATATTATCTACCCCGAGTGCATGACAAGGCGAGTCATCGCCTCTAGGTACAGTTGTGAGAAAACCATTGAAGATCTTGGCATCAAAGAAATAGTGGAAATGGGCTTGAAAAGGATTGGGTTGTGGAATGTTCTTTTCACACCCCAACCTAAATATTCCGCTTTGACCCGAGAGTTCTTTCCCACTCTCGAGAAGACTAAATGAGGGGTTGTGATGCACTCAAATTTGCCATGATGGGCAACATGCACACCCTCACTTCCACTGAGCTGAATGCTATCTTCGCCTCTAGTCCTGAAGAAGCTGTGAAATTGGATGATGACTTGTTCGAGAGAGAGGCCAGTTTGGACTATGCCCATTATTGGAAGAGCTTCATAGGAAATGAGGATTACTATGCGGGTAGATCAAAAACTGCTGCCATAAGTAACCCGCTGACGCGCTACGTGCAGAAGGTCTTGGCAAACACAATTGTGGGCAGATACAACAACCAAGGCAACATTTCTCAAAAGGATATGATTGTCTTGATCGGTATGCACCACAAGAGGTATATTGACCTTGGAGTTTTTTTTATTGACCATCTAAAGGGCGTACCCTACAAGAGCTCGAAGCCATTCATTATGGGAGGGTTCATCACTTTAATTACACTGGCATTGGGATATGATCTCTCAGGGATACAAGACGCAATTGAGGCAAAACTTGTTGACCTCAACTATCTGATGCGCTCGCACACCATAATGTTGAAGGATAAAAGAATGATTTATTTAACTACTAGTGTGTAGGATTTTGAACTAGAGCTGCCATATCACGCGGAACCCCTAATATCCGTGTTGGGACCTAGCAACAGGTTGAAAGAGAAACTAATGGCATGGCAACAAGACCACCTGAGGGAGACGTATACTAGGGGAGCCGCTGTCGCACATGAAGACGTTGCTGAATCTAATGTGCAAGGGCAGGAGCAAGAAGATGCAAAACAAAGGCAACCCTAAAGAACAAGAAGGAGGGATGAGGGGACATCCCAACTACAACCACCCTCAGGGAATGCCTATGACATGGCCACAATCCAGGCACACCTTGTAAATATTCAGAAGACCCAAAGTGACATGAAACTTGTCCAACAGTACATGTGGCAAGATCAACAGCAGATGCACTATCAGATCAACCACTTGTACCAGTACCAATATGCCCAGGCAGCAAGAAACCCCGAATGGGGTGCAGACTTTTGGGGTGGTATAGTTGGATATCCACAGGCATACTCTCCACCCCAGGATGACTACTTGGGGCATCACTACTAGCATCCTCCATCAAGATCAGCTCCACCCTCAGCTCCTCCTCCAGATCCTCCGCAGATGTCAGACCAGCCACCACAGCCATGACACTTCCCCTATCTCCCCTAAGCTATAGTTTCATGTTGTGGACAACATGATTCTAAAGTTTGGGGTGGGTAGGGCGGTATACATCACTCTATCTATCTTTTTGTCATTTTGTTATCACCTCTGCCATCTAGTTTAGTTTTATTGTTTTTGTTCTTTTCATTGCATCTTTGCATGGCATGTTGTTGATTTCTACATTTTTGTGTAATTTTTTAAAATTTTTGCCTGTTTTGCTTTTCCATATCATGCATTGCATTCTCATGTAGTTTTTGGCAGTTTCTTGTGCATTTTAATTAGGATTTGCTAGTCTTTAAATTCCCAAAGTAGGTTTAGATGTGATTTAGTGCAAATTGGCACCATTTTGGCCAATTTTGCCCAAATTTGAGATTTCTTGTCTAAAAAGCATGTTTTGACCCAATCTCTACTGTTTTGAGTAAAAATGATGACTTTTCACTAGTGCAAGTGAAATGTCATGCTTTATTGCTAAGTGGTATCAATGTTTGACTTTTTACATGTGCATCACCTCTCTCATGATTGTGATTGTTTTGGATGAATCGTGAACTTGAGCAAGCTTTGAACGCTTAGTGTTTGTGGAATCACTTGTTTGATATATCAATTTCATCTTGTTCATTCATGTGGTGTGATATCTAGGATGAAGTATTGGATTAACTTTCATGCAAGATGTCTTATGTGGAAAATCATACCAATGACCCCTCTTTGACCTGATTCTTCTTCCACCATCTTCATACCCCTCCACCTCATAAAAAGATGCCCTAGTGCACATAATCAGCCTTGGCCAGCTCCAAAAGTTTGAGGTGGCCATGTCTTTATCTCTCCGCTTCACTCTATCCACCATTTTCCCTATCTACACCAAGCGCAAGAAAGAAAAGAAAAGAAAAAGAAAAGAAAAAACAAAACAAAAGGATTCTCCTGTTTAAGAGCATTCAAATAAAGAAAAGATGAGTGTGTAAAAACACTCCAAAAATCTTACCACAACCCTTTCTTCCACTTTCATACCCATGGAGCTAAGAAGCATCAAACTTAGCTCATTTTGCCTTTTTCTGCAGCCACGTGGGTCATCTGGTATGATTTGAAATATAAGACTGAAGGCATGAATGTGAAACAACACTCCTAGTCATCCTCGATTAACACTATCATGAAACGGTTTACCCGAAACTTAATGAAAAAGATATGGATAACTTATATATTTTATGCGCTATATTTTAAGTTCATGTGCTTTGTGCTCTTTTCATGATTGGATTGTGAAAGAAGGAGAGGAGAGAGGTGAAATGCATGTAATTAGTCATCTTTGATACCATTCAGCAATAACCATCTTTTACTTTGCATTTGTCATTTCTTGTTTGTGGAAAATTTGTAGAGAGATTGAGTTAGAGCATACTTGAGGACAAGTATGTTTTAAGTTTGGGGTGGTGATGTAGCCCTATTTTAGGGCTCCATTTTGTGCCATTTTGTATTTAAATCACATCTGAACGTGTTAGATTACAAGTGTTTCCCCCTAATATGTTTATCATTGCAAATATGCTTATGGATGTTCTTTGCATTGTTTTTCAGGTACTTGGACCATGCTTAGATGGAAGAGAGAGAGAAGGAGTTCTAGGGTTCCCCCATTCAAGGAGGGACCCAAAGAAGGCCCCAAAGTCTCCCTCAACCTACCTTCAGTGGCAAAGAATCACCCCCAAGCAAAGACATCTGAAAATGACAAAGTCAGAGGTGAAATCAAGTCATGCAAGCCTCACCACTGCCATGGCCACAATGACACAGTCATGCATTTATTACCAAGATCCAATAGTTTCAACAGGGATTTGTATAGATCACCCACGACCGTGGCCTCCCAGCCACGACCGTGGCTAGTGAAGACACCACGACCATGGCCATTAGCATGGTTGTGGCCTTGAGAAGAGAAAATGGCCGTGGGCTCCTCCCACGGTCGTACGTTTATTGATCAAGAAGTGAGCTTCCAATAGGGATTTCCTCCAAGTCACCACAACCGTGGCCAAGTTGCCACGACCATGGCCGATGATGATCAAGACGACCGTGGCTCCTCCCACGGTCAACTCCACCTCCTTCAAAACGGTCGTGTTACGCGACACGACCGTGGTGCATGTTACCCACCATGACCATGGCACTCCGCCACGACCGTGGCCACTTCCCCACTTAGAATTTCTACCACCCTTAACATACCACGGTCGTGGCACACCCACCACGACTGTGGTGATCACCGACCCTACACAACTTTTTCACTACTTTTCCTAAACTGCCCCTACTTACCCTAGTGCTTCCACCACCACCTATATATACATGGGTGGCGGCCATACCACTTGGTTAGACATCCCCTTAGATGTTCTTAGCCTCCACTCTCCTTCCTTGAGCTTTGAGTGCAAACCCTTTGCATTTTGGCTCACCATCCACCATTTCCACCCTCATTCCACCATGGAATCCTAGTTCCCTAGGTTTTTATCCATAATCCCCTACCATTTCATGCACCTATGCACTCTTGGAGGAGGGAGGTCGTCTGCAGTAGCTTGGAGGTGAAGAAGAAGGCCACTTCATCAAGCTTCATGGAGTTTCTTCCTTTTCTACCCCTTTCTTTTATTGTTTTCTTGATCATGTCTAGCTAGGCCCGTAGTGGTGGGCTGTTTGGGGTTAAAATGTGACTTTGATACCATGTTGGGGGAAAATTGCTTGTAATGAACTCAATTTTTATCTATGATGATTTCTTCTTGCTTCTATCTCATTTCCTATTTTATTACATGTGGTTTGTGCTTATAACATGGATTGCTTGCTTTGAGATGTTTCATGACACTTAGCTTCTAGGAGGAATTGGAGTGTATGTGGCAATCTTAGGATTGGCTCCTAGGTCCAATTAGTGGATCCCTAGATAGCCCCTTTTGTTCCTACATACACATCCCTCCTCCTACAAGTGAGTGTGAGATTTAAGTAGCTAGAGTAAGTGAGGGTGAAACAATTGACTAGGGCCTTCTAAAGGCTAGAGTGTCTAGTGGCATGAGGATGAATCCCCCCATCTCCACTCCCATCTCTACCCTCAACCCTCAATTGTTCATTATCACTTACCCTAGAAACCTAGATTTGGCCAATCCCATTAGAGTTACACCTAACCCTAGTCTTCTACTAGTAGTATATGGTATGTTCTAATGGCATTGACCTTATTGTTTGGTTTGGTAATCTAGATATGATTTGAGCACCATGCATGTTTAATGAACTCCCCCAACTGAAATCAAAGTGACATTTCCCAAACGTCCCATCCACCTTAATCACTCTTGCTTAAAACCTTAATTGCTCTGTTTGCTTGTTAATTCTAGTGTAGTTCAATTGGTTTGGTTAACTTAGTTAATTGCCTAGTTTTGCTAGCTAGTGTTAATCTAGGTTTGTGATCCAATTAGTGGTTAATTCAGTTCCTTAGTTGCTAATTGCTTGCTTAGTCTAGTCCATCTAGCCCCTGCCTTAGTTTAGCTAGTTTGTCACCTATATTGCTAGTTCAGTTTTTGATAACTTAGTTTCAATTGTGTCTTTCATACTCGTTCTTTAATATAATCAAACCATCAAACAACCTTAAAACCCTAAAACCCTATCTCTGCAAAAGGAACATAGCCCACGCCTTCTAACTCTAGTGCCCCCTCTATCTCTGTGGTTCGACCCCGCATCTTGCCTTTTTCCTATACTACGACGGTACCCCATACGCTTGTGGGCAAACTATTTTAGTTTTAGTGATCAACTCGATTTGGGACCATACAACTTTCAAAAGCATAAGAACATCCCGTATCATGTGCGCTCCGACCTCGTGGGGTGTAAAAGCACCACTAGTGGGGACACACCAAGGTCCGATAGGTACCTCAACCCTACTTAGCTAAGGTAGTCATAATTATCTTACATGCAACCCTTTTATTTTGTTTATGGCAAGCATCTTTTTCAAAATAAACTCATACTCTTGAAATCTTCATCTTATGATGACAACCAATCTTTATTTACATATTTTCTTTTCCTTGATATCCTATTCATATTTGTTGACACATACTTTGTTTTCCTTTCCCTTTTCCTGAATGTTTTCCCAACCACCCAGGTTTAGATCAAGGTGTTGAACATGACTCATTCAGCCCTATTTTTGGGATTCATCTTGTGTCATTTTGCATTTTAATCACATCTATACCTATTAGATTACATGTTATTTCTCCCAATATGCATATTTGTTTAAAATTCACTTATGGGAATTATTTGCATGTTTTTTAGGCACTTGGACCATGCTTGATGGAAGAGAGAGAAGGAGTGATCCTAGGATCTCTCCACCCGTGGAGAGACCTAAAGTGAAGCTTGATGCTCCCTCAACCTACCCCTAGTGGCCAAAGATCCATTGAAGTAACAATGTCTAAGAAAATCCAAAGAACAAAGTCAAAGTGCTGATTCAGAACCCAACACGGTCATGGTACCATAGAACGGCCATGCTAGGTCACATGTAGAGACATCCTCAATTGAAGCTAGAATCACCATGGCCGTGCCACCCAAAACGGCTATGGTGAATTGACCCAACATGGTCGTGCCAGCTGAAGACAGAACGGTCTGCTCATGGAAACAACCTCCTCTCAAACTCCCCCACCACATTCGTGCTTCCCAACACGACCATGCTACCAACCTCCATTCCACCATATCAACCTATGATTTTGCCACTTTCTAAGAATGGCCATTCCCCACCACCACGGCCATTCCCACTACTACCCACCAAGGTCGTGCTACCACCTAAACCCTACCATTTTTTGCACTATTTTTTCCATACTACCCCTACGTAACCTAGTGCTTCCCCCACACCTATATATACCTAGGTGGCTGCTGGGGGTCGAGGTTAGCTACCCTACAACCACTCTAGCCTCCCCATTTTTCCCTACATCCATTCCCACCTCCATTTCACCATTTCCACCATCAAAACCCTACTTTCCTTCCACTTCCACCATAAATCCATGCCATTCACCTACCTTAGAGGAGGGAGATTGAGATGCAGCTGCTAGGAGGTGGAGAAGGAGAAGTCTTCACCGAGATCATCATGGATTTTCACTCCTCTACTCATTCTTTCTCCTTTCTTTTTGTATTTTCCATTTCCATGAGTATCTAGGCCCCTTTTGGTGGGCTGTTTGGGGTGTAAAATGTTATCTTGATAACATGTTGGGGGAAAATGATATGTAAACTTTGTAATTCCATCTGTTAATGATTATGTTCTATTTATATCTCATTCTCCATGAATTTCTTGTTGGTTTGTGTGTGAAATCACTTAGGAATTTAGAAAAATTGCTTTTATGTGTGAATTTTGGGATTTGCCCCTAGTTCCAATTCTTGGATCCCTAGGTTACCTCCCATCTTCCTACATCCTAATCAATCTTGCTAGGCCTAAGTGGGAGATCTAAGTAGCTAGATTAGGTGACTCTAGTGTAATTAGGATGGAGCATTCTCAAGGCTAGAATATGGGGGAATTGGGGTCTGAAACCCTAATTTCACCTCCCCATTACTACCCTCGGCCCATAATTGCCCTAGGAATGTATAATATAGAAACATGGAGTTGATTAGGCTCTAATTGGATCGAACCTAAACCTTAACCCAATTGAGCCTCGCAAGGGTAGTAGGGAGTGTTAGGGACTAGTTCCCCTATATACAACCTAGCATATCCATGGCCAATTAGCAGCTTTGGTTAATTCATTAGACTCTAATTTGTTGTTTGGTTTGGATAATCTAAATGGAATTATGATGTTTATATATCACCTCCCCAACATAAGTGATAAGTACATCCCCTAAAAAGCCCACATGTAATGACCCCGCCTCCCGGTAACCCCCAATTAAGGGAGACCAAGAGGTCAGAGTCAATATCCCAATTTTCCTGGATCAAAGGTTCAACAAATAATCAATAATAATTTTAAAATTTTACAAAACTTTACTGAAAGTGGATATAAAATAAAACTTTGCATACCTTTTAAAAACTTTGGATATCTACTTCTATCCTCACCTTGAATCTATTCTATCTAATCCTCCTCACACTTTATTTCTTATTTTCACAATGTGTCACTTTACTGTTTGTTGTTTTCAAGGTTGTACCTAAAATGCTGACAAACAAAATGTCGGTCAACATAAATGAATATGCCAATATGTGGGGACAACCAAAATTTCATAAATATGGATAACAATCTAAATATCACAATCAAGTTGATTAACATGCAAATTTATGCTTTCAATGTGACATTCTCCACCACTTTTTCCCTGACCCTGGAATACCCTCTTTAGGGTTTCTCTTTTGCCATTGACTTAAGGCCACCTTCTCAATCCCGAGCTTGGTTCCTGGGGTCACCTCTCATTGTGTCCATTAGTCATGCAACAAAGACCACCTTCTCAATCCCAAGCTTGGTGTCTGGGGTCACCACTCATGGTACCCATGGGTCTTCCCTCCTAGGCTTGACCTTTTTGTATCATCCATCAGGGTGGCATGTAGGTGTGAGAATACACACTTATATTATAATTGTGATAATCATAGTCACTCTATAGTTGCATGAAATAAAAGTCATCCAAGCAGTTATTTTCAAGCAATCAATAAAACATCTGGAAATCGCCGTGAAACTAAAGTGATTAACCATAAGCGTAACCACATACCTGATCCAAAGCAACTTGATGTCCAAACAATAATATATGATAAAAGAACAATCAAACAAGCAATCACAATATCCTGAAATTAATGCAATACATCCAAGTGTTATAGTTTATCGAAAACATTCTTAAGATAGACTTGGATTCTATCTTAGGCTTTCTAGGCCAACTTTAGGGTTTCATTAGAGTTTTAGCCTCCATAATAATTTTATCATGTTTAATGCTCTTTTAGTTCACAAACCCTAATTTCAACATCATAAGCATAGTTTAATGTCAATTAAGAATCATACAACACTTTTACACCAAACTACCATCTTTATCATTTTAAGTCATGTGAATATCATTAGTCCCAAATATTATCTTTGGTTTCTTTTGAATTGATAACTCGTATTTCATTATGGTCTAATATCATATAAACTCCATTTATCACTTTTATTACATTATTCCACTAGAAAACCCTAATTACCAAATTAAGAGTATTCATCCACAATTAGGAACCTTTATACTCAAAATAGCTTAGAACCATCAAATCTCAGCTTTAGACATGAATTTGACCAATTGAAGCCATTAAGAAACATAATTACTAACATTAGGGTTTCAACGCTCATTAAAGCTTATTTATGCACACGGAACCCTAAATTAAGGTTTCTAAATGCTTAATCATTCATAATTGGTGTAAAACACTAAACCATGCACTAATTCATCTAAATCAGGTTCATGTTAATCATTTAGCATTTCAATAGGTTACTATTACTTAATTTCACCAATTACGCATCATGAACTTAACCATTAATTTCAATTAGGGTTTCTAACACAATTTTAAATCACTTTTCATTAACTTAGCATACTTTTAAAAATAGGAACAAAATCAGGCTTTCAGAGTATTTTTATTAGATTCTATGTATTCTCCTGATCAATTTTATATTTTGCATGTTTCCATCGGAGCTACCAATAAAAAGGTACATATTTTGCAAGAATTCACTTACTTGAACCAATGGGACGCTGCCACATCAGCCTTTCCCATGTAATGCAGCTCGGGTGCTTGAAAACAAAATTAAAAGACTGGATTACCCCCACGTATGTTATTGGTTCTTTGTATCTTGGAAGGGTAATTTCATCCTACGACGCCTCCACCCTTCTTCCACCTCGCGCAGTCCTAACGCTGCCACCCTAGCCGCTAGGGGTGCGACTCCTCCCTTTTATGGACTCGACGAGCACCATGGCTTGTTCCACTTCCTTCATCGTGCTTCCACGCATCTTGGGATGCCTCCGGATCATAGCCAAGATGGTTGTTTCAAGCCCTCCAGACCTGCAAACAAGGTCGGCATGCAGCCAACCTGCTACGTCGCGCAGGTGTTGGGCCGCTTCTCTCCGACATCGTAGGAGCATTGGGCTTCAATTGTGACAACCCCTCCGGCTCCTTGCTCCCTCAAGGTAAGTGCTACCAATCTTTGTTAGGGTTTGAATGAAGAAGAAGGAGGGAAGAGAGAAGGATGTATGGAATCCTCTTGGATTCGGCCAAGGGTTCTACCTCTTATATAGGGGAGGGTAGCAAAGCCCAAGGATGCCCATCCACAAGATCCAAGCCCCTTTCCCAATAGAAAACCAAGTTCCTTCATTAAGAAGCAATATTCTCTCTCTTCATTATCATCTTAATAATCTATATTCTTTAGATATTTGGAATTTGAAAATTACCTCTTTTATTCTCTTTCTACTTGGATTTTAATCCATTGTTCATGAAATTCTACTTTTTAAAAGAAAATTATATCTCTTCTTGATAATATCAAAAAGCATTAATTACATAGCACATTATTCTCATATTTTGTATTATTTTCATTTTCTCTTTATTCTTCTCTATTGGGACTCCTTGGACCCCAAGAAATACTAATATTTCGAAATTCCTTTTTAAGGATACTTATTATCCTTCTAGATGCATCTACATTCTTCATTTTTTCAGTATCATACATATTTCTTTATTAAGATATTTCTTTTCAAGGAATTCTCTTTATCTTTCATTTCCTTTTTCCTCTTTTCATATTTCTTTTATTAGTAATCACATAGAAAAAAAATTACTTAATTGTGGCCATTAATTCCACTTTCTAGAGATTTCTATGTATTTCTCATAATTACTTTGCTTGATATCCATTATCTTCTATCTTTTCCTTTTATTTGGCCTTTTTTCTTTTCTTCTCTTTTTTATCCATTATTGGATTAATCTAATAATAGAAATTACAAAATTCCAATCAAAAGGGAGATTTGCAAAGAAATCCATCTCTTGAAGTAAATCATACAACCTTTTCAATTAAGTCCATATTCACAAAATCTTTACAATTCAATTATGGAAAATATATGCAAAAATTGAGGTTGTAACATCCTTCCCCTCTTATAGGAATTTTGCCCTCAAAATTCCCTCAAACATATAACCAAATAGGATAAGACTTCCTCATGTCCATCATGGCTCCCATGTGGTTTTACCCTCTCCATGGTGCCTCCCAAGAACCTTCATCATCTCATATTCTTGCATCTGAGTTCTGTCTCACCTTGGTACCTTGTACCCTCATAGGTGACTCAGGACATTTCAACTTCTCTCAAAGCTAACTGGGTTCATGGCTTGACACATGGCTTGGGTACCTCACATAGTTCTCTAGATCGGACTCGTGGAACACATCACATTTTTTTGAGGGGTAAGACTGAACATAACCATCTCCACCAATCCATCACAATAGGACCCATATATTGGGGACTCATATTTCTCAGTTGTAGCTTATAGGGGTCAGATTTTTACATCGCATACTCTCCTATAGTGAACTGCATCTCAGTCTACTTCGCATCAGCTCACGACTCATGTCACCCCTGGGCTTTGTCAGCCATCGCATGATCAAAGCAACTTCATCTGCACACACTGTGGTCCTTTTTTGACCTTTCTGAGGTCCCTTCACCAACATTATCTTAATGAAGTGGTGACCGACACAACCTCCCTTACATAGCTTCTTTACATCCCCATACTGGCTATAGTGGTTATCATCACATAACTCATAGGGCAAGAACTGCCCCCCCATGTATCACCCTGAATGAGCACACATGATCTTATTAGACCCTCTTGTCTGGATCATACTAACCATTAGTTATGGGTATAATCTGTACTCACATCGAGTTCTTCATGTATCTACTTCCACCTTATGGAAGCGAATCTTTAGGTCATATTAAAGAACCTTTGAACTTGCATCCTAGTGCAATTGAACCATCTCTCTCTCTTGCATGTAGTTCAACTGGATCTATCCCCTGATAGTACACTCTCTTTCTCTTAGATCATGTCATCTAGGTAGCATGATCTTACCATAACCCATATTGCATCTTTCCCTTCCTTGGTCCATGGGCGAATTACCACAACATCCATGGTGATCCACTCCCATTCCCTCGTGGAGACTCTTTATCCTTTGTATCACTTACTGGGTTACTGGTGTTCGTACTTCACCTCCTGACATGCATGGTGACAAGCCACATGCAACTTAATCTTAGGCATCTAAAGTACTACTGAAGCTTACCATCTTAGTAGTACCACGGTTTATGGTGAACTTAAAATCATGATCTCTTGTATGTCATGATTCCTCAAGATTGATTCCTCGGAAACCCTAAATCACTCTAGTCGGGGTTTCATCATCTTCGTTTCTTGAGAACTACATCTGAGGTTCTACAACCATCCTTTTATTGCATGACGGCCTAGGCTGGCTAACCAAACAACCACTAACTTGATCAACATATCTCATTACATCTGAATGTTAGCCAAACATATATCCTTTTTCAAACTGAGGCTAACCTAACAACCTCTTCTAACCTAACAACCTCTTCTAACCTCTAGCTGAACTAGGCAGTTGCATCTCAACCAGAGCATCCATTACCACCTCACATCCTCATGTATAAGGTAATGTTGAAGACATACACCTCCATGTACTCCACTTATTATCTTATCTCAAACTCTAAGCCTATCTTCATCAAGGGAACTCAGAGCTCATTCTCTTGGTTATTGAACTCTACCTTGTATAGCTCACAAATTCCACATAGCTAATGATAAGAACATCCTCACAAGATGACTACCTTAGTACTCTTGGTGTTTGTACAACATCTGCACATCTTACACTCCACAAGGGTACACTATTATCTCCATCCTCATGCATCATAGCAACTTTTCAACTCACAGTATCTTTATCCTTGGTGTATGGCATGCATACTGTTCTATCTCTCACTCCCATAACAAGAGGAAATAAGCATTTGGCTGCAGTCCAAATACATAGTTCTTCCCATTCCAAGAGTAGAGATGGTACATCCCAGATTTCTAGCACACCTAAAAATCTAAACTGAAATGTGCCTCACATGCATCTACATCATGAACATCTCAATATCTAGGTTACTTCCATGAAAAACTGGTCTCGAACCCACTTAGGTCCACACACCATCCTTGGTCATCTCCTCTAGGTCTGTAGGGTGTCGGCACTTTTGGGGTCATCCCTCTTCCCTTATGCATCAAAGAGTGCACTCTTCATCTGCCCTTTGGGTCCCATGAGTTCATGAAGGTGATCAATCTCCTAACCCATGGCCCTCAGACAATGATAGTTTTTACCTCCCGACCCTATGGTCATGTGCAACTAGGGAATTAGGTAACTCCTACTTTCATCAGTCTTATCCCTACCTGACCCTAGGATAGACTTAGGATTCTAACATAGTACATGTCCAACTTAGAACCTTACCCAAGTCTCCACCATCTCTCTTAGCATTTGTGGTCTGGCTTACATCCTTTCATAGGGGTCATGGCGACCTATCTACCTTGGTCAGGCCCCATACTAGTTACCTCCATGGTAACACATCCACATGCATTCAGAGGTGATCATCTATGGGTCCACAAGTTCACTCTTATACTATGTACTCTCCACTTAGCTTCTCAAAATCCTATGAGACCTCTTAGGGTTTCCTCACAGCCAACAAGAGCTGATATACACCCTACGAAAGGGTCCCTCTCCCAAGATGGGAGGAAACTACATCTTGATAACAAAGGTCACAACATCCTTATATCCAGGGTTTACCTTCACATGAGAATGCTTAGCCCTAGCTAGCTACTAAGGCACATAGTTAACAAATAGACCACCTTCTAAACCATGCTAGGTCTCCATGGTAGGTCCTACTTGTTTCTATTCCTTCACATTGGTCCATCATCATACCTGCCCATGTCACCAACTTATAGATGAGGGATTCATCAAATATACCCCTTAACCAAGGGGTTTCCTTTTCCTCCAAACATGAGGGGTGCCATGCTCAAATCTATGGAAACTCAAATCTCATCATGAGCATCAGGTACACACATCACTACTACTTCCCCTCTTAGGTCTAGGAACCCTAGGTTCACCTTTCTGATGTCCAACTGCATGCTCAACCATGTACCAAGCATGTACAAGGTACGACATGCACTTCCTATTATCATTCCACTTGAATAACACCTCAGAGTGGAGTCCTCGTCAAGGACAACCAACTAGGTATAAGGCCTCACAACTTGTTACTAAACCTCTCATGGTCTAAGGAACTCTTTTTCCTAACCCTAAAAGGGTAAACACCTATACCATAGGCACATAGGTACCAGTAGCCTTATCCTCTCTCAAGGGTTTGGTTCCTCTAAAGGCAACCAAGATACCATCAGCCTCCGGGGATCGTGCATGAGGCAACCACAACCATCCTCTTAGGTCGCATTATCCTCAACTTCTCAGGGTGTCTCCTAGCAGGGAGTCTAAACTTCCAATCTTCTAGCTCGGGCCCTGCTCTCTCTCTCTAGAGCTTAACCCTACAAGAACCTTACTACTGGAGGTCCACTCTCTAAGGTGGATAAAGCTCACAAGTGTACACCTACATGAGAGAAACCTATGTTTGCCCAAGATTATCCAAAACTCTTCATGCTTATCTCATAAGCTATCCAACACACTCTACTGGCCAGGGTTTTAGCCTACTATCATCCCTACTGATGCACTTTGGGTGCAACTTTGTTGTGCTAAAAAAAAAGCTCATAGGGTTATTATATGGTCATCACTAACTTCATCAATGAATGAGCTATCCTTTAGTCTACCATGCATAACCCTTCCCAGGGTTGGGTCACCAAAGGTACTAGGTCAACCAACCTCACATGACTCATATTGTCATGGGCATCCAAAACCAAAAGCATGTCAACTCACACACATGGTCGACTTGACATCCATCTCAACATGCCATCTCTCTCTAACCTTCACTTAGGGTTAGGGTTAGCATCATCCTCAGAGGATGTGCTAGGTCTCTACCTTTAATGGAGATCCCTGCCTCCAAGAACAACTCTATACTCATCCTCCTGACCAGAGGGTCTAACACATGTCATACAACCTAAGCATGCAACTATTATTTAGTTTACGCTTAAACTATTAAGCTTATGTCCATTACATATTATTTACATGCTTTTTATTAATTTTAGTAGAGGATTCTTTAACCTTATCATGCATATCCTATCCTCAAGAGGGTGAGGAAGAGAGAGAAAAACCTAAACCTTGTAATACTAATAGAATTAGGGTTGATAAGGGATGAAAATAGATGAGAGAGTCCTAAAGGTATCTTATTTCGAGTCAGATCCTAAGACATTGGCCAGGAAGTCACATAGATTTAGGAGTCCTCATATTCTGACTAGAGGTGCGGTGGAAAATATTGCCAACCCCCAAACATGATCCTTTTCTAGATACCTTTGTCTTTCAGAAAATCCTCTAATAACTCCCTTGGGTTCTACAGAGTTTGTAAAATTTAATAATTATTAAGAATTAAATGAGGAACCAATGCTCTGATACGAAATGTAACGACCCCACCTCCCGATAACCCCCAATTAAGGGAGACCAAGAGGACATAGTCGTTATCCCAATTTTTCTAGATGAAAGGTTCGACAAATAATCAATATTAATTATAAAATTCTACAATACTATACTGAAAGCTGATATAAAATAAAACTTTGCATACCTTTTAAAAACTTTGGATATCTACTTCTATCCACATCTTGAATTTATTCTATCTAATCCTCCTCACACTTTATTTCTTATTTTCACACTATGTCACTTTACTATTTGTTCTTTTTAGGGTTGTACCTAAAACTCCGACAAATAAAATGTCAGTCAACATAAATGAATATGCTGGTATGTGGGGACAACCAAAATTTCACAAATATGGATAACAATCTAAATATCACAATCAAGTTAATTAATAAGCCAATTTACACTTTCAATGTGACATTCTCCATCGCTTTTGCCCTAACCTTGGAATACCATCTTTAGGGTTTCTCTTTTGCCATTGACTTAAGGCCACCTTCTCAATCCCAAGCTTGGTTCTAGGGGTCACCTCTCATGGTGCCAATTAGTCATGCAACAAAGACCACCTTCTCAATCCTGAGCTTGGTGTCTAGGGTCACCACTCATGGTACCCATGGATCTTCCCTCCTGGGCTTGACCTTTTTGCATCATCCATCAGGGTGGCATGTAGGTGCGAGATTACACACTTATATTATAATTTTGATAATCATAGTCACTCTATAGTTGCATGAAATAAAAGTCATCCAAGCAATCATTTTTAGGCAACTGATAAAACATCTGAGAATCATTGTGAAACTAAAGCGATTAACCATAACCGTAACCACATACCTGATCCAGAGCAACTTGATGTCCAAGCAATAATGATAAAGAACAATCAAACAAGCAATCACAATATCCTAAAATTAATGCAATACATCCAAGTGTTATAGTTTTTCCAAAACATTCTTAAGATAGACTTGGATTCCATCTTAGGCTTTCTAGGCCACCTTTAGGGTTTCATTAGGGCTTTAGCCTCCATAAATCTTTTATCACGTTTAATGCTCTTTTAGTTCACAAACCCTAATTTCAACATCTTAAGCATAGTTGAATGTTAATTAAGTCGAATACATCTCTTTTACACCAAACTACCATCTGTATCCTTTTAAGCCATGTCAAGTGTTGGTATGTATGCCCATAGAGCAAGTCATATGATGATTGCAATGGGATACTTTGTAAATGATTTGAATAATAATAAAGGCAATTTCCGATCTATATGTTTAAACTGTTTCTGAGATGATGGTGTGACATGATAGTTGTCTAAAGAATGATTTTACTCAATGACGTATGCTTTTAGGTTAAGGACCTAAATGATGAGATCATGCGGATGTCAAAAGTATACATTCTTGGTTGGTCCCTAGTCAGTTGTTATTGTGGAAATAACCATAGACAACAATAACACTAAAGACTAGATTGTGTGTTGGTTGATGATATAATCTCATTAGTCATGATATAGTGATATCAAACCAAGCACATAGGTACTTGTTAGAGAACAAGGTACCAAACAGACCAACCGTGAGAGTGACACATGGAACCATGACTTGGTAGTCACAGTCAACTCTCACAGTGATGGTGGTGAGTGTGATTCTTAGACCTGAAATCACTACACTCAACACATGTCATTGGGTATACTTTGACCTCTTCAAACGTAGTCCTGAAACATGGGTTGTTATGAAGGTGATGATTGGGTGGCTTTGACACGTGTGGCTTTTGAGGGGTGAGTGATAGATATGGGATTTGTCCCTCCTAAGGGAGTTTTATGTCCTTGGCCACTTGATGAGTAGGATTGAGAATGGCATGCACATGCACGTGTGAATCAATATGTGATATTGATGTCATACACATCTCACCCAGTCTACACTGAGATCAAGGAAATGAATGAATGTTGACAGGATGATTGTTCCATGCCTCGAGTTCATTCAGGATATCAGTGACAAAGGAATTATACATTCATTATAACACCATTCCCGGTTTGTAGGATTGAAAGTTGTTCTCCAACTTTCTATTTCACTTGGGTAGCACTGATGTGTGACTAGGCACCGCTCTTTTCTTGTGAAGTCATAAGTGTTATGAACTTTCACTGCCAATGTGAAATGGACCTACATGGTCACACACATAGGATTTAACCTGGAATAGGAGTTTGTCCACAAACATGTTTAGATTGATTACTAAAGGAGTTTAGTAGTTCAATTAAACACGCAATTAATTGATAGCTCAGTATCATAGTGTTCAAGGTGTTGGACTAATTGATTAGAGTATCAGATTGATTGAAACTGCGATTGACTGAATCTGCACAATCTACACTCCCAACCGATCAGCTCATGTGATGAACCGATCGGCAGAGCTTGGTGAACCAATCGGCTCAACTAGTGAGTCGATCGACTCATGGATAGGGTGAAGCGATTTGTTCAAGTGTTGAAATGATCAGTTCAAGTCCAACCGAGCAAGTTGGGAAAGTAATATTGTTGAGAAATTTCCTTTCATTTCACTTGCCCAATTTGATTGGAACAAGGATTGGTATTTGATACCAATTCAAAACAAAAGAAGAAAAGTCAATCAGGAACTGATCAGGACCGCGAACTGACTGGATCAGAAGTGAACCGACAGTTTCATGGGTCCCAACTGATCGGTTGAGGTGTTAACCGACCGACTTAGATCCCCAACCGACCGTTTTAGTTGTGAAATGATCAGTTAATGTTGCGTAGTTGGTTGTTTTTGTAGAAAATCTCGAACTCTTCTACTCCTGCTTTAGTCCCGCATTTCCCGGGATAGAGAACCTTGTCCCATGACCCTCCTATATATATAGGGGTATTGGGGGCTTCTCAAAGAAAAACCCAGTGCAACCAGTTGCTCTGTGAAGTTGTCGTTTTCTCTGGTTTTGGTAACTGAGAGAGAGCCCAAGCAAGTGTTACCCGATAAGGGAGGAACAACAAGGGAAAGTCAACTACAGAAAGTGACTGGTGGCAGGAGAGTGTGTTGGCGACTAGTACGATGACATGAGGGTGCGAATCCTTCTGATTCATTGTGCGACAAGGAGATCGGATTTCCACACAGTCAGTGTGGACGAATGTCGAGGCGGGAGACCTTTGTCGCTTGGAGGACAACTGTCAATCCCGATAGTCTTGGTGAGACCAGGAGTCTTCAGTCCCGGTGCAACCAGGAGTTGCACAAACACCATCTATGACCGAAGGTGAAGACCGCGCAAGGCGCGAGGTACTATCACCGAGCAAGCGTCGGGACAAGGTATGCATCCACAAACCATCTTTCTTATTATATAGACGTTGACACGATTCCTTTTGTTCTGGGTTTTGGGAGAAATTTTTTGTTTTTGCTGCTTCTCTGCCTCCCCTAAAACCCAACAGTGGTATCAGAGCCACATCAACTGCTCTATATTTTAGGATTATCGATACGATCAATTTTGGTTTGTCACCTTTATTTATTACATACGATGCGAATAAAATTGGCTTTATGCATGTCCAATCCACAAATCCCAAATATACATATATGATATGTAATATTAATGCACTCGATATGCGTCACCCTTAAATGAGATTTGTGGTGGATGTGTAGCATGGTTATGGCCTATAAGCCCTATATCTGTGTGTGGTTGTATGTGGTTTCTTGCATCTCGGTCTGCGCACCGATTCCCTTTTCTCCTATTCCTGATGTAACTCGAAATAATTTGAGATTTCTTTTCCTACCTTTGCTCCCCCCGAATGTAACTTGGGGTTTCACAATTCAATTATAACTATGATAGATTTTATTTCTTGTTATGTCAAAGAACGACGAACAACCTGAGACGATCAGTTCAAGGAATGAACCAATGGGTTAGTGTTCCAGACGACCGGTTTGAGGAGTGAGATGAGCGGGTGGCGACCTGAGGAGATGCATGACGACCGGTGAATTGATAAGCTTGAGGCTCCAGTCGATCGGCTGATGGCACCTGAACAACCAACTTGATGGCGAGTCGATCAGTCATGGAGATGAGCTGATCAAACACAGAAAGGCAGGCATAGATTTCATCTTGTACATGTTACATGTGATGTAGACCTAGATGACCATGATTCCTCTTAGCTCGAGGAATCACAATAGGATGGCCATAATCATTGCTTTTATCATTTTGCATGTTTTCTGTGAGATATAGCATGTATATGATATGTACTATTTATTGTGGTTATTAGATATGTATATGTATATAAAAACCAAATCCCTCATCAAATATTAAAGTTTTAGATGCCTTCCAAATGCGACACACGTGAAAATCTTGATCGACCAAGTGTGGGCATGCCCTAGCGTGGTGCACCGTCTATCTCGTGGAAGCGTGAAGGATGAATGCGTGGGTCTGCCCAAGCAAGGTGCATGTTCATCGTGTTTGCTTTGGGTCGGACTTAACAAGGTGACCTAGATAGGATCTAGCACCTTGAGGCATGGATATGATCATGGCAAGGAGTTACATATGACATCTTTCGAGAGTTGCATATGATGCAATTGGCAAGAGTTGCCTACCTGGAAGATCTGAGTTGTGGGTGATAGACCAAGCTGGTCCATGGGTCAGAGGATTTCAGGATCTTGACCCACTAGAATATTGTACGCTACAATCTTCCGAATTTATGGTGAGGGATGTCAATTTGAGTTAAAATAGTGGGAGCGATAATTAATTAAAGGCCTAATTAACTATCGTCAAATTTTATTCAAATCAAATCAAAAGGAGTTTTGACAAATGCAATTTTCTCTTGTAGAATGGTAAAAGAATCATCTTTTAAAATGGGCAAATTAATTGAGAACAAATTCCATAATTGGTTGAGGACTGTGAGAAGTGTTCTGCACAATCTAGATATACCAGGAGCCTTTAAATCCACTCTATGTACGCTTAATGCGTTGGTGAAGAGGAAAGAAAGTTCATTGATAGAGATCAATGGAACGAATGGTAAGGGAGAGAAGGGTTCTCTCGCCAAACCAATTTCTTCTACATGGAGAGGATGGAAGGAACGATGGAAGAAGAAGTCAGAGATAGAGATCTCTACTTATGGTGTATACGTGATAGAGATTAACTTTACTACTTCTTTGTCATGGGTACTTGATACGGGATGCGGATCTCACATTTGTTCAAATGTGAAGGATCTTAAGAGAAGTAGGCCTTTGGGGAAAGGCGAGGTTGAACTACGTGTTTCCAATGGGGAAAGGGTTGCCGCCAGTGCCGTAGGAACCTATGAGTTAACTCTACCAAGTGGGCTAATAATAGAGTTGAAGAACTGCTATTATGTACCTGTCATAAATAGGAATATCATTTCCATCTCTTGTTTGGACAAGGATGGATTTGAATTTCTTATTAAGAATGGAAATTGTTCCATTTCTAAAGATGGGATCTTTTATGGCAGTGCCCCAATGTCTTATGGTCTATACTTGATAGATATAGAGACAAATGTATACAATGTAAGCACCAAAAGCCAAAAACTCAACAACTCAAACGAAACATATCTTTGGCATTGTCGTCTAGGGTACATAAATGAGAAGCACATTTCTAGTCTCCATAAAGATGGTTATCTAGACTCTTTTCATTATGAATCAATAGAGACATGTGAATCTTGTTTGTTGGGCAAGATGACCAAGACTCCCTTTTCAGGTAAAGGTGAGAGAGCTAGTGATCTATTAGGACTCATACATACTGATGTATGTGGGCCTTTTAGAACTAATGCTAGAAATGGGTATCAGTACTTCATGACCTTCATTGATGATTTCAGTAGGTATAACTATGTGTACCTGATGAAGAATAAGTTAGAAACTCTTGAAAGGTTCAAGGATTTCATGAATGAAGTATAGAACCAAATTGGTAAAAGTATTAAGGCTCTTCGATCTGATCGAGGTGGGGAATACTTAAGCCAGGAGTTTGAGGACCTTCTGCGAGCCCGTGGTATTGTATCACAATGGACTCCGCCTGGAACACCACAACATAATGGTGTGTCTGAAAGAAGGAATCACACATTTTTTGATATGGTGCGATCAATGATGAGTTTTGTTGATCTTCCAATTTCCTTCTGGGGTCATGCTCTTGAAACCGCCACGTTTACACTTAACCGAGTACCATCTAAATCAGTTCAAAAGACACCATATGAGATATGGACTGGGAAGCGTCCTGATTTGTCTTTTCTAAAGATTTGGGGTTGTGAGGCATATGTTAGGAAAATGTTTCCTGAAAAGCTTGGACCCAAGTCCGATAAATGTTATTTTGTTGGATACCCCAAGGAAACGAGGGGATATTATCTATACCACCCTACTGACAACTAAGTGTTTGTTTCCAGGACAACTGTGTTCCTAGAGAAGGAGTTTATTTTCGAAGGAAGCAGTGGGAGGAAAATAGAGCTTGAAGAGGTTCAAGACCAACAAGAAAACATTGAACCGGTAGATGTACATAAGGAAAATGGAGATTCACAAGGTGTTGTGGGATCTCATTCTCCTATGGTAACACAAGGACCTCGTAGATCTAGTAGGACGCACCTTGGACCTGAGAGGTTTGGATACCTTGTAACTCAGGAAGGTGGTGAGTTGATCATAGATGATGATCCAACTACCTACGTAGAGGCTATGGAGGGACCAAATTCTAAGAAATGGCTTGAAGCCATGACATCCGAGATGGAATCCATGTACACCAACAAAGTATGGACTTTAGTGGAACCACCTGAAGGGGTAAAACCCATAGGGTGAAAGTGGGTCTTCAAGAAGAAGACCGACATGGATGGCAATGTGCAAACTTATAAAGGCAGATTGGTTGCGAAGGGATTTCGACAAGTTCAAGGTGTTGAATATGACGAAACCTTTTCTCCAGTTGCCATGATTAAGTCCATCATGATCATGCTTGCTATTACAGCTTATTATGACTATGAGATTTGGCAGATGGATGTTAAAACCACATTCCTTCACGAGAATATAAATGAGGATGTGTACATGACAGAGCCTGAAGGTTTTGTAGATCCAAAGAATGCCAATAAAGTCTGTAAGTTGCAAAGGTCAATCTATGGATTGAAGCAAGCATCTCGGAGTTGGAATCTTCGATTTGATGAGAAAGTCAAAGTGTTTGGATTCACTCAAAATGAAGATGAACCTTGTGTGTACAAGAAGGTTAGTGGGAGCTCGACCACATTCCTCATATTGTATGTGGATGACATACTGTTAGAAATGATGTCTTAGCCTTAGAGAAGGTAAAGACTTGGCTTGGGAATACTTTCTCAATGAAGGACTTAGGAGAAGCATCCTACATTCTAGGAATTAAGATCTATAGAGATAGATCTAGAAGGATTCTCAGACTAAGTCAAAGCACGTACATCAACAATGTGCTGAAGCGGTTCAACATGGATAACTCAAAGAGAGGCAACATCCCCATGCTACATGGAGCCACCGTCTCTAGAGCTCAATGTCCCCAATCTTGTGAAGAGTAGGAGCATATGAATGGGATCCCATATGCATCAGCCATCAGATCCATCATGTACGCTATGTTGTGCACACACCCAGATGTCTCGTATGTACTCAGCATGACGAGCCGGTACCAGTCAGATCCGGGGGAAGCTCACTGGATAGCCGTAAAGAAAATCCTCAAGTACTTGCGAAGGACTAAGGATCAGTTTCTTGTTTACATCGGTGAGGAAGAGATGGTTGTAAAGGGTTTCACCGATGCAAGCTTCCAAACCGATAAAGTTGATTACAAATCGCAGTCAGGATTTGTGTTTTGCATTAATAATGGAGTTGTGAGCTGGAAGAGTTCCAAGCAAGAAACAGTTGTCAATTCTACTATAGAGGACGAATATATTGCTGCTTCACATGCAACAAAGGAGGCTGTGTGTATCAGGAAGTTCATCTTTGAACTTGGTGTAGTTCCCAGTAACTGTGATGCAATTGAGCTTTATTGTGACAATAATGGAGCTATTACACAAGTTAAGGAACCCAGATCACATCAGCGGTCCAAGCACATACTGCGGTGCTTCCATCTCATACTAGAGATCATACAGTGAGGAGATGTGAAGATTTGCAAAGTACCAACTAAAGACAACATAGTTGATCCACTGACTAAGGCCCTTTCTCAGCAGAAGCATGATGGTCATGCTAGGTCACAAGGACTAAGGTTCCTTGGTAACTGGCTCTAAGAACAAGTGGGAGTCTGTTGGTATGTATGCCCATAGAGCAAGTCATATGATGATTGTAATGGGATACTTTGTAAATGATTTGAATAATAATAAAGGCAATTTCCGATATATATGTTTAAACTGTTTTTGAGATGATGGTGTAACATGATAGATGTCTAAAGAATGATTTTACTCAATGACATATGCTTTTAGGTTAAGGACCTAAATGATGAGATCATGCGGATGTCAAGAGTATACATTCTTGTTTGGTCCCTAGTCATTTGTTATTGTGGAAATAACCATAGACAACAATAACACTAAAGACTAGATTGTGTGTTGGTTGATGACAGAATCTCATTAGTCATGATATAGAGATATCAAACCAAGCACATAGGTACTTGTTAGAGAACAAGGTATCAGACAGACCCACCGTGAGAGTGACACATGGAACCATGACTTGGTAGTCACAGTCATCTCTCACAGTGATGGTGGTGAGTGTGATTCTTAGACCTGAAATCACTACACTCAACACATGTCATTGGGTACACTTTGACATCATCAAACACAGTCCTGAAACATTGGTTGTTATAAAGGTGATGATAGGGTGGCTTTGACACATGGGGATTTTGAGGGGTGAGTGATAGATATGGGATTTGTCCCTCCTAAGGGAGTTTTATGTCCTTGGCCACTTGATGAGTAGGATTGAGAAAGGCATGGGTAAGCACGTGTGAATCAATATGTGATATTGATGTCATACACCTCTTACCCAGTCTGCTCTGAGATCAAGGAAATGAATGAACGTTGATAGGATGACTATTCCATGCCTCGAGTTCATTCATGATATCAATGACAAAGGAATTATACATTCATTGTAACACAATTCATGGTTTGTAGGATTGAAAGTTGTTCTCCAACTTTCTATTTCACTTGGGTAGCACTGATGTGTGACTAGGCACCGCTCTTTGCTTGTGAAGTCATAAGTGTTATGGACTTTCACTGCCAACGTGAAATGGACCTACAAGGTCACACACATAGGATTTAACTTGGAATAGGAGTTTGTCCACAAACATGTTTAGATTGATTACTAAAGGAGTTTAGTAGTTCAATTAAACACTCAATCAATTGATAGCTCAGTATCATAGTGTTCATGGTGTTGGAGTGATTGATTAGAGTATCGAATTGATTGAAACTATGATTGACTGATTCTGCACAATCTGCACTCCCAACCGATCGACTCATGTGATGAACTGATCGGCTGAGCTTGGTGAACCGATCGGCTCAATTGGTGAGTCGATCGACTCATGGACAGGGTGAAGAGATTTGTTCAAGTGTTGAAACGATCAGTTCAAGTCCAACCGAGCAAGTTGGGAAAGTAAGATTGGTGAGAAATTTCCTTTCATTTCACTTGCCTAATTTGATTGGAACAAGGATTGGTATTTGATACCAATTTGAAACAAAAGAAGAAAAGTCAATTGAGAACTGATTAGGACCACGAACTGAATGGCTCAGAAGTGAACTGACTGTTTCATGGGTCCCAACCGATCAGTGGAGGTGTCAACCGACCGGCTCAGATCCCCAACTGACCGTTTCAGTTGTGAAACGATCGGTTCAGGTTGCACAGTTGGTTGTTTTTGTGGAAAATCTCGAACCCTTCTACTCTTGCTTTAGTCCCGCATTTCCCGGGATAGAGAACCGTATCCTATGACCCTCCTATATATATAAGGGTATTGGGGGCTTCTCAAAGAACAACCCAGTGCAACCAGTTGGTCTGGAAAGTTGTCGTTCTCTTTGGTTTTGGTAACCGAGAGAGAGCCCAAGCAAGTGCTACCCGATAAGGGAGGTACAACAAGGGAAAAACAACTACAGAAAGTGATTGGTGGCAGGAGAGTGTGTTGGCGACTAGTACACTGACAGGAGGGTGTGACTCCTTCTGATTCCTTGTGTGACAAGGAGATCGGAGTTCCAGGCAGTCCATGTGGACGACTGCAGAGGCGAGAGACCTCTGTCGCTCGGAGGACAACTATCAATCCCGACAGTCCCGGTGAGACTAGGATTCTTCAGTCCCAGTGCGACTAGGAGCTGTATAGACATCATCCAAGACCAGAGGTGAAGACCGTGCAAGGTGCGAGGTACTGTCGCTGAGCAAGCCTCGTGACAAGGTATGCATCCACAAACCATCTTTCCTATCATATAGACGTTGACGCGATTCCTTTTGTTTTGGGTTTTGGGTTTTGGGAGAAAATTTTTGTTTCCGCTACTTCTCTACCTCCCCTAAAACCCAACATCAAGATCATTAGACCCAAATATCATCTTTGGTTTCTTTCGAATTGACAACTCATATTTCATTATGGTCTAATTAACATATGAACTCCATTTATCACCATTATTACATTATTCCACTAGAAAACCCTAATGACCAAATTAAGGGTATTCATCCACAATTAGGAGCCTTATACTCAAAATAACTTAGAACCATCAAATCTCAGCTTTATACATGAATTTGACCAATTGAAGCCATTAAGAAACATAATTATTAACATTAGGGTTACAAGGCCTATTAAAGCTTATTTATGCACATAGAACCCTAAATTAAGGTTTCTAAATGCTTTATCATTCATAATTGGTGTAAAACCCTAAACCATGCACTAATTCATCTAGATCAGGTTCAAGTTCATCATTTGATGTTTCAACATGTTACTATTACTTAATTTCACCAATTAAGCATCATGAACTTAACCATTAATTTCAATTAGGGTTTCTAACATAATTTGAAAGCACTTTTCATTAACTTAGCATACTTTTGCAAATAGGAACAAAATCAGGATTTAAAAGTATTTTTATTGGATTCTACACGTTCTCTTGATCAATTTTCATATTTTGCATGTTTCAATCGGAGCTACTAATAAAAAGATAAGAATTTTCCAAGAATTCACTTACTTGAACCAATGGGAGGCTGCCGTGTCAGCATTTCCCATGCATTGCAGCTCGGGCGCTTGAAAACACAATGAAAAGACCAGATTACCCCCATGTAAGTTATCAGTTCTTTGTATCTTGGAAGGCTAATTTCATCCAACGGTGCCTCCACCCTTCTTCCACCTCGCACAGCCCTAATGCTGCCGCCCTAGCCGCTATGAGCGCAGCTCCTCCTCCCTTTTTCGGACCTGACAGACACCATGGCTTGTTCTTCTTCCTCTGTAATGCCTCCACGCACCTTGGGATGCCTCCAGATCATAGCCAAGATGGCTGGTTTAATCCCACCCGACCTGCAAACATGGTCGGCCTACAACCAACCTGCTGTGTCGCGTACGTGCTGGGTTGCTTCCCTCTGGCATCGTAGGAGCGTCGGGCTTCAACCATGACAACCCCCATGGCTCTTTGCTACCTCAGGGTAAGTGCTACCCACTCTTGGTTAGGCTTTGAATGAAAAAGAATGAGGGAAAGAGAGAAGGATGTATGGAATCCTCTTGGATTCGGCCAAGGGTTCTACCCCTTATATAGGGGAGGGTAGTAAAGCCCTAGGATGCCCATCCACGAGATCCAAGCCCCTTTCCCAATAGAAAACCAAGTTCCTTCATTAAGAAGCAATCTTCTCTGTCATCATTATCTTCTTAATAATCTATATTCTTTAGATATTTGGAATTTGAAAATTACCTCTTTTATTATCTTTGTACTTGGCTTTTAATTCATTGGCCACGAAATTCTACTTTCTTAAAGAAAAATATATCTCTTCTTGATAATATCAAAAAGTCATTAATTATGTAGCACATTATTCTCATATTTTGTATTATTTTCATTTTCTCTTTCTTCTTCTTTATTGGCACTCCATGGACCCCCAATAAATACTAATATTTCAAAATCCCTTTTTAAGGATATTTATTATCCTTCTAGATGCATCTACATTCTTCATTTTTTCATTATCTTACTTATTTCTTTTTTAAGATATTTCTTTTCAAGGATTTCTCTTTATCTTTCATTTCCTTTTTCGTCTTTTCATATTTCTTTTATTATAAATCACATAGAAACGAAATTTACTTAATTGTGTCCATTAATTCCACTTTCTAGAGATTTCTCTCTATTTCTCATAATTACTTTTCTTAATATCCATTATCTAGTACTTTTCCTTTTATTTGGACTTTTCTTCTTTTCTTCTCTTTTGTATCCATTATTGGATTAATCTAATAATAGAAATTACAAAATTCCTATCAAAAGGGAGATTTGCAATGAAATCCATCTCGTGAAGCAAAGCATACAACCTTTTCAATTAAGTCCATGTTCACAAAATCTTTACAACTCAATTATGAAAACATATGCAATAATTGAGGTTGTAACACCACACCTCTCTTAATTGCTTTAAAACCCTAATTTTCATCTTGCTTAGCTAGTGTTTGCTTAGTTAAGTATTTCCTTGCCTAGTTAGCTTCTTGCCCTATTTTTTCCTTGTTCTTTCTAGTTTAGCTCTTTACTTGATCTTTTGCTTTTCTCTTTCTTGTCTTACTGTAAATCTCCTTTTCATACCTAGCTTAGTCTTTTCCTGCTTAATTAGTCTTACTCTAGTCTAGGGTTAACTTAGATTTCATTATTGCCTTTTATTGCTTTCTCGTTCACCTTAGTTTAACAATCAAATAATCACCTTTAAACCCTTGACCCTAGTTTGCGTAGTAGGAACCTAGCTCTAGTGCCTCCTTTTCTCCCTGTGGATCGACCTTATACTTATTGCCTTACCTATACTATGACATGACCACTTGCGCTTGCGGGTGTAGTTATTTTAGTAGAAGTAGGTGTGCTAGTTAGGTTTATAAATATTAATAGTGAATCCACTGTGTGTTCCAATCCCGTAGGGTTACATCTATGCAAACTCCAATCCAGTAGTGTGTACCACCATTGACGGATGCACCACACTTTTTGGCACTGTTGCCGGGGAGAAAGGCGCTCGACCTAGCTAGTTAGTTTTTCTTTGACTTTTCCTACTGCCCTCATAATTTCTATTCTTTATTCCTTATTCTTTGTATTCTTTGTGTATATTGGTTTTCTAACTTGTTCTCTTTTGTTTGGTTGTGCTTTGTGCATGTGACAAGCCACTCAGGAGGAAACAAGATGGAAGGCAAAAATGCACCCCACAAGCCGTGTTAAGATTACTTCATGCCTAGCAACTATAAATCACCTATTACTAGCAGGGTTGATCAAATACCAGGGGAGCAATTCTCTATCCCTCTAGGTCTTCTTAGGCTCCTTCCCATATTCTACAACTCAAAGAGTGAGAACCCCTAAAAGCACTTGGACTCCTTTCTTGAAGTATGCTCCACCTTTAGGACGCTGAAGGCTAGTGATGATACAATCTGGTTGACCTTGTTCTCTTTCTCTCTAAAAGATAGGGATAAAGATTGGTATGACTCAAGGAGGGACATCATGAGTTGGGAAACAATGAAAAATGCCTTCTTGAAACGATTCTATTCTATAGCAAGGTTGACACAAATGTGGCATGGCGTGACAAGTTTTAGTCAAATAGGTAATGAGCAGTTTCACAATCCATGGGAGAGATTTGAGAATCTTTTGAGAGAGTGCCCGCACCATGAGATCCCTTTGTGGAATCTAGTTCAATCATTCTACTCCGGATTGTCTCTAAAGGACCAAGACACAGTGGATTCCTCTTGTGGAGGAGTTTTCATGGCTAGGCCACCTGAGGAGATATGGCCCTTGTTTGAGCAGTTGGCTGAAGGATCAAGAATTTGAGCTTCTAGCATGATGAATGATGGGGCATATGCCTTTGGTGTGACACCTCCTACTCATAATGACTCAAGACCGCAAGTGATGAAGATTCTTGGTGACATGGTGAGCTTCATGAAGATCCAAGTGACAAATGCTCCTTGCCATCGAGTTGAATTATATTGAATTCTATAGTGAGGAAAAGAAGAAACCTCACTCCTACATTTATTAAGAGCCACAAAGCCTAAAATATAGCTCAAGGTTTGAGGAAAAGATTCTCTCTAGATTGAAAATATTTGATGATGTTCAAAAACATGTTGTTAGGCTAGAAGAGAAAGTAGAGCAGCTATCTTCCATAATTGCACTACAAGAAGAAAAATTGTCTTCAAAACCCATCCTGAGCTACCATGAAGCAAGTGGAACCATGCCCCCTATCAAGTTTTCTGTAATCCACCTCCAATGTAAGTGCATCCCATCTACCATTTTCAAGGAAATCCCAAGCCTTATACTCCACCTCCCCCACCATCACCACCATTTCCCCAACAATTCACCTTCCAACCTCAATTTCTCCTCCACCTCAATTTCAACCCCAAGTGTCACCTCCACCTCCTCCACAACCACAACTAGATCCCCCACTCCACTATGAGGAAGGAAGTGCTATAATAGTTCTAAGGAGTGGGAAATCTCTTGAGCAGCCTGCAAGTCAAAGAAAGGTTGATAAAGCAAAGCAAAGGAAGCCAAGTGGTGATATTGTGATTGAAATTGCCAAAGATGATTTAGTTACACATCCTATTGATTTTGGGATACCATGTTCTCCACATCATAATCCATGTACAACTCCCACCATCCCTATTGTTACACCTCATGTTCATGAAAGTATGTAAAAAACTAGTGATCCTCCATTCATTGAAGTACTAGATGAGCCACCGTAATTGAAGAGGAGGAAAAAGCACAATGTTGATATTCTTGAGGTATTTCACCAAGTTAAGGTGAACATTCCACACTTGGATGCCATCAATTAAATCCCATCATATTCCAAGTCCCTCCAAAATCTATGCAATGTGAAGAGAAAGTCAACGAGGAGGATACCAAAGAAAGTGAAGTTGATTGAGCAAGTGAGCTCCATCATACAACAATCACTACCCATGAAGAGAAAAGACCCAGGAGCCCCACTCATACCTAGTTACATAGGGGGCCATCACATATACACGTCCTTACTTGATTTGGGATCTAGTGTTAATTTGATGCCATACAATGTTTATGTTGAGCTAGGTTAGGCAAGTTGAAATCGGCACATTGCACTCTCTAATTGGTGGATAGATCCATAAAAGTGCCTAAGGGAAGAGTGGATCATTTCTTGGTGATGATAGAAAAAGAGAAAGGCATAGTGTTCCTGACAGATTTCATTATACTTGATATGGAACTAGAGGATAGGAAGATCCCCATCATCTTGGGAAGACCATTCTTGTTGGGTTTTACATGGTCGGAGTAGGCAACATAAAAAAAAATTACATGACCATATACCCATTACCAGCAGATCACATCAACATCTATGTAATGGGAATGATGGTTTTAGCGAGATATACCTCGTATTGTGGCAGGATCAGTGGCAATACCTTGCAGCTAGTGTAGTATTCAACGACCTATCTTCGACGATGTCTGTGCAGCTCCTGGTCTTGACCTGGACTATTGTTGACTATTGTCCTCCTAAGTGGCAGAAGTTTCCTGCCTCTATAGATAGTCCATGCGGACTACCGAGAACTCTAGTCATCTTGAAGAATGAAATAGAAGGAGTTGTCCCCTTATGTTAGTGTACTAGTCACTGACACACTCTCCCACAACCAGTTACTTTTCTATAGTTGTCTTTCCCTCATTGTTCCTCCTTGGATGGGTAGAACTTGCTTGAGCTCTCTTAGTTACCACAACCAAAGAGGACAACAACTTTGTAGAGAAATTGATGTTCTGAGTTGTGTGTCTAGAGAAGCCCCATGTACCCCTATATTTATAGTAGAGGGTAGGGTCAGGGTTCTCAATCTGTGTGGGAGTATAAGGGTCCAAAATTTCCATGAACAATTTGCACTTCGGTAGGTGAACTGGTCATTTTATTAATGAAATAGTCATTTGGCAAGGTGAGCCGATCGATTCACTAGTGAATCGGTCGGTTGGGAGTGTGAACTAGTCGGTTTACTTCCCCACCATTCCCACATTTGACTTTCCTTATTCATTTCTAATTAATACAAATATTAATTCTTGTCCCAATCAAATTGAACAAGTGAAACAAAAAACCTTTTTCTCACAAATCAGGAAAATCCAACACTACTTGATTGGACAAATGAATCGATCGGTTCACCAGAGTGAATTGGTCATCTCACTGGCCATGATCCAATCGGTTCACCCAGTGAACCAGTCGGTTGGTGGTCCAGGTTGTGCAAAACACAGTCAATTGAGTGTTCAATCAATCTGTCACTCAAATCAGTTTGTTCAACACTTGAACTTGATGACTCTGAGTCAAGTCTATTGATTGAATGTTTGATTGAGTACCTAAACAATTTAGTAATCAATCCAAACATCATTCATGGATAAACTCCTCTTCTAGATTAATCCTTTGTGTGTGACCCTATAGGTCCCATTTCACGTTGGAAGTGAATGTCCATAATTAGCTTATGACATCACAAGCAAAGAGTGACACCTAGTTGTACATCATTTCTACCCAAGTGAAAAATAAAGTTGGAGAAAAACTTTCAATCGTACAGTTTATGATTGGTGTTTCAATGAATGTATAATTCCTTTGTCTCTGATATCTTGAATGAACTCAAGGCATGGAGTTTTCATCCTTACAATGTTCATTCAGGTTTCTTGAACTAGAGCAAATTGTTTGAGATATGTGTGACATCAATATCATATATTGATTTATAGGTTCATGTGCATGCCTTTCTCAGTCTCGCTTATCAAGTGGCCTGGAAATCATACTCCCTTAGGAGGGACAAATCTCATATCTATCACTCACATTTTGTGTCATGTGTCAAACCCACCCAATCATCATCGTTATAACAACCCATGTTTCAGGACTATGTTTGATGGTGACAAGGTGTACCCAATCACATTCGACGAGTGCAGTGATTTCAGGTCTAAGAACCACAATCACCACTATCACTATTAGAGATGAATCTAACTACCATGTCATTGTTCCATGTGTCACTCTCATGGTGGGTTTGTCTGATACACTGTTCTCTAACATGTATCTGTGTGCTTGGTTTGATATCATATATCATGACTAATGTGACACTGTCATCAACCAATACACACTCTAGTGTTGATGTGTCATTGTTGTCTATCAACCTTCCACAATGACATCTGACTAGGGACATAAATCGGAATGTACATACTCTAAGCATCTTTATGATATCATTATTCAAGTCATGTACTTGAAGACATACGTCATTTAGTATTGTCATTCTTTATTCATTCATTTTGCTCCATCATTTATCCCATAATCGATTGAGATAGAATAAATTGGAAGCTTTCCTTTGATATTTATCAAATCAATCATGATGTATACCAATCCAATTGTCATATGATTGGCTCTCAGAGAATACATACCAATAGAATCCCACTTGCACTTAGATCCAATCACCTTTGAATCATATTCTTAGTGATCTCTAAACATGTTCCACATGTTCTACTGCACTAGTGCTAATCCAATGAGTTAGCAACATTTTTCTTTAGTCAGTAAATTGCATGTTTCATATCTCTTCACTGTACGACATTTCGTATGAGATGGAGTTGTCGTAATATGCTATATGATATTCCTTGCCTAACATTTATCTCCATGGTTTGACTTAGTATTTCTACTTGACATCAATGGTTGGAACATATATAAGTTCATCTGTATGAACTTCTAGATCCATATAGTATCCTCTAATGTTCATAACACAAGGATACTTGTCATTCCCTTTTAGAATTAAATGGCTTTTAATTTTACTCCGAACATTTCCATTTAACAACTCATATTCACTTTACAATTGAATATAACTTTTATGTTTTGCATTTTGTGATCATTTCTGGTCATTTTGGAGGCTTGCATTAGTGTAACTCATTCACACTCAACTTTTCCTTTTATTACCATACAACTAGTCATTTAATACTTCACAAATACTTAAATAAGTTCTTTATGGTATTTCAATGACTCTCACTAGAAGTAGACAGACATCCATGTTGGTATGTATGCCCTAAGAGCCAATCATGGGATGATTGGTGGGATACATTAAGATTTATTTGATAAACATCAAAGGCAAGCTTCCAATTCTTTCTGGTTTAGTCATATGATATAATGATAGAACAAATTGAATGTCTAGAGAATGACAATACTCAATGACGTATGCTTTCAGGTTGAGGACCTGAATGGTGAGATCATACAGATGCTAAGAGTTTGTACATTCTTATTATGTCCCTAGTCGGATTTCATTGTGGAAGGTAGATAGACAACAATGACACATAAGAATAGATTGTGGTGTTGGTTGATGACAAAATCTCATTAGTCATGATATGGAGATATCAAACCAAACACATAGGTACTTGTTAGAGAACAAGTGTACCAGATAGACCGACAATGAGTTTGACACATGGAACCATGACATGGTAGTCACAGTCAATTCTCACAGTGATGGTGGTGAGTGTCATTGTTTGACCTAAAATCACTACACTCAACACATGTCGTTCGATACGCTTTGACATCATCAAACACATTCCTAAAACATGGGTTGTTGTAAAGGTGATGATTGGGTGGCTTTGACACATGGGGCTTTTGAGGGGTGAGTGATAGATATGGGATTTGTCCCTTCTGAGGGAGTTTGATATCCATGGCCACTTGATGAGTAGGATTGAGATAGGCATGAACGCATGTGTAAATCAGTATGTGATATTGATGTCATACATATCTCCTTCAATCTACTCTGAGATCAAGAAAGTGAGTGAACGTTGACATGATGATTGTTCCATGCCTTGAGTTCATTCAGGATATCAGTGACAAAGGAATTATACATTCACTATAACACCATTCACGGATTGTAGGATTGAAAGTTGTTCTAAAACTTTCCTTTTCACTTGGGTATCATTGATGTGCGACTAGGCACCGCTCTTTGCTTGTGAAGTCATAAGTGTTATGGACTTTCACTACCAATGTGAAATGGACCTGCAGGGTCAGACACACATGATTTAACATGGAAGAGGAGTTTATCCACAAACAATATTTAGATTGATTACTAAAGGAGTTTAGTAGTTCAATTAAACACTCAATCAATTAATAGCTCAATATCATAGTGTTCAAGGTGTTGGACTGATTGATTAGAGTATCAGATTGATTGAAATTGTGATTGACTGATTTGCACAGTCTGCTGCCCTGACCACTCGGCTCAAGATATGAACCAATCGGCTCAGGTTGTTGAACCGGTCGGCTAAAGTTATGAGTCGATCGACTCATATGTCATGAAATGATCGACTCAATTATTGAATTGGTTGATTCGTGGACCAACCGAGATCGTTTGGAAAGTCAGAAGACTATTTTGTAAATACAATTTGTTTCACTTGTACAAATTTGATTTGGACAAGGATTAATATTTGATTAGTTGGAAACAAATTTGAAAGTCATTTTGAGTTGGTTCGGGACCACAAACCGATCGGTTCAAAAGTGAACCAATCGGCTCAGGTGCCCCAACCGATCGGTTGAGGTGTGAACTGATCGATTCATGTCCCCAACCGACCATTTCATGCTTGAAACGATCGGTTCAGTTGACACATTTGGTTGTTTTGTGTAAAATCTCGAACCCTTCTACTCCTACTTTAATCCCGCATTGCCTGGGGTAGAGAACCATGCCACATGACCCTCCTATATATAGGGGTATTGGGGGTTCTCAAAAACAACAACTCAGAACACCAATTTCTCTGCAAAGTTGTCGTTCTCTCTGGTTGTGGTAACCGAGAGAGCCCGAGCAAGTACTACCCAATAAGGGAGGCACAACAAGGGAAAGACAACTGTAGAAAGTGACTGGTTGTAGGAGAGTGTGTTAGTGACTAGTACGCCGACAAGAGGGTGTGACTCCTTCTGATTCCTTATGGGACAAGGAGATCAGAGTTCAGGGTGGTCTGTGTGGACTACTACAGAGGAAGGTTACTTCTACCGCTCGGAGGACAGCTGTCAATGCCGACAGTCCTGGTGAGACCAGGGGCTGCACAAACACCGTCCAAGACTGGAGGTGAAGACCGCACAAGCCATGAGGTATCGTCACCGAGCAATCCTCGGGACAAGGTATGTCTTTACAAACCATCATTCCTACTGTATAGACATTGACGCGATTCCTTTATTCTGTTGTTTGGGAGAAGAATTTTTTTTTGTTTCCGCTACCTTCTCTATGGCCAATAAACCCAACAGTGGTATCAAAGCCACATCAATTTCTCTATACTTTAGGATTATCGATGTGATTGATTTTGGTTTGTCGCCTTTATTTATTGCCTACGATGCAAATATAATTGGCTTTGTGCATTTCCAATCCTAAATCTACAAATCCCAATATACATATATGATATGTAATATAAATGCAATCGATATGTCTTTCCCTTAAACGAGTTTTGTGGTGGATGTATAGCATGGTTATGGCCAATAAACCCTATGTATGTGTGCTTGGTTGAATATGGTTGTTTGCATCTTGGTCTGTGCACTGATTCCCTACCTCCTTATTCCTGATGTAACTCGAGATTCTTTCCTACCTTTTATCCCCCGAATGTAACTCGGGGTTTCCCAAATTCAAATGTAAAGTAGGATAGAACTTTTCTTTCCTATTATGTCAAAGAACGGTGGACAACCTGACGATGACTGAGACGATCAATTCAAGTAGTGAACTGATTGGTTGGCGATCCAGACAACTAGTTCAAGGAGAGAGATGATCGGGTGGCAGCCATGAGGATATGCACGATGACTAGGCAAACTGATCAGTTGGAGGAGCCAACCGATCGGGTGGTGGCACCTAGACGACCGACCAGGGTGAGCAGGTCATTCATGTGATGAGTTGATCAACTCGGATGACTATAGAACTTCATCATGGACAGGTTGCATGTGATGTAGACCTAGATGACCATGATTCCTCTTGGCTCGAGGAATCACATTAGGATGACCATAATCATTACTTTTATCATTTCCCATGTTTTTTATGGGATATAGCATGTATATGATACATACTATATATTGTGATGATTGGATATGTATATGTACCTATAAACCAAATCCCTCATCAAAAATTAAAGTTTTAGATGCCTTCCAAATGCGACACACGTGAAAAACTTGATTTGCCAAGTGCGGGCACGCCCTAGCGTGGTGCACCGTCCATCGCATGGAAGTGTGAAGGATGAGTATGTGGGTCTGCCCTAGCAGGGTGCATATTAATCGTGTTGGCTTTGGGTCAGACTTAACAAGATGACCTAGATAGGATCTAACACCTTGAGGCATCGAGGTGATCATGGAAAGGAGTTGTGCATGACATCTTTCAAGAGTTGCATATGATGCAATTGGCAAAAGTTGCCTACTTGGAAGATCTAAGTTGTGGGTGACAACCCTAGCTAGTACATGACTCCGAATTGATGATGAGGGCTATCAATTTGTACAAAAATAGTGGGAGTGATAATTAGTTAAAGTCCTAATTATATCGTCAATCTTTCAAATCAATCAAATAAGTCAAAATTGAGTTTTGGACTAAACTACACATATTTCCTTTTGTAATACAAATGACAACAAGCAACAATCACTTTTCGTTACGATCGGTCTTTGAAAAGGACAAGCTGAATGGGACTAACTTCCATGACTGGTTTAGGACATTGAGAATTGTTATTTTTTTTTAAAACCAAGGCTATTTATTTATTGATCATGTGCCCTAGTACAGGAGGAAACCAAAGTAGTTGTCACTTGGACATTACAACTAAGCCAAGCGAGCTACAGTGAAGTAGAAAAGGAACACCTAGTTCTTCAAATGTTTTTTGCTATGCCATCCTCAATTGGATTATGGTTTCTAGGAATATATGTAAGCTTGCCCCAAACCTATCTTCTGAGAGCCCGGTACCTTCGGACCAGGGGTATAAATCTACCCTCGTCATTGTTTCTTCCTGTCAGGCATGCTACAGCCAATTTGGAGTCCAATAAGATGACATAATTGTCTACGTCCTTCGAGGCACAAGTGTGCACAGCTTGAATGATCACATGGATCTCAGCTTCTAAGCTGGAACAGCTTGCCGAGGGAAGTCCTGCAAAAAGAATGTATTGTCTCACTGTGTCACATATGAAGATGCCTAGTCCTGAGAGACTGGAGTGAGTCTGATATGAGGCGTCGACCATGGCCATATAACTATGTGGCGGGATAGCAACGATCTCTCTTGGTGTTCTTGGTTGGTGCACGACGGCTCAGGCTTTCTGAATTGAATGGGAGCGTTCCTTGATGAACTTGACCCGACTGTCATGTGGGGTAACAACATGCTCATGGATGAATTTGTTCCTCAGGTTCCATTTATGACAATAGGTAACCACAATGACATATGCATCCGGCGTATCTCGTGATGACGAAGAAAGATAGAAGGTGATCCAATCATTTTTAGACAAATCGAGATGTGAGTTGTCCATAACAAGCTCCTTCCAGGTCTGCTTGCATTCTGGGCAGTCACGTAGGGCGTGGAGAAGAGTTTTGTCAGCATTATTGCACACAGGACAGAGAGGATCCACATCCATGTGGCGGTGAACTTGTTCGGTGTTTGTAAGCAAGGCTTTATGCTGTAAAAGCTAGAGGAAGACGCAAATTCGTTTCGAGATTCTTGCTTTCCATATGAGATTCCAGCTGTCGGGTGAGTGGCATTCAGCAGCAGATCGTATATACTGGTAGGGAGAGTGACTGATCATCACGCTAGAATTTTCCATAGGTCAAGACCATTGATCCTCGCCACCATGAGGACAAGGAGGTAGGATGGTCTCGATCAGTTCCCACGTCGGCTTTGGGAGGAAGGCTTTGATGAATCCACAATCCCATTCACCATTTTCAAGGGTCATCGAACATGCTTGTAAGGTCTCCAGGGAAGGAGGAACATTCCAGTTGGGAACAATGTCAGAGATCGAGCGGTTGTACAACCATTTGTCGTACCACACATTAGTAGATTGGTTGTTGTTGATAATCTTCCCGCATAGTGATTGGATGTCAGTTAGACTGCTTTTGATGAAATGCCAAGTTGGCAAACTGAGTTTCTTCAGAAATCTGCCATTGGCAGTGTACTTTTCTTTAAGAATTTTAACCCAGAGGTTATCATGTTCATTTAGGAAGGACCATACATTCCTCATAATTAGAGATGTATTCTGGTCCCTGGCATCCTTGATACTGAGGTCTCCTTTGTCTTTAGGTGCTGTAATCTTCCACCACACAACTAACGAAGCTTTCCCGTCGCCTAAGTCGGACTAGAGAAAGGTATGAATGTGCTTATTAATGTCATCGCAGAGCGCTGGTGATATTTTCACAGTTTGCATGGTATACGTAGGCAGAGCCTGGAGTGTGCTTTTGGCTAGTGTGATGCGGCCAGCCATAGAAAGTTGATGCATCACCCACCCACTGAGGCGGTTCTTGAGAAGGGTTGTAATGTGACTATGCATTTGCTTGTTTACTCTATGGTGAAGAATAGGGATCCCAAGGTATTTCCCAAAATCAGAAGTCCATGGGAATCCAGCTTGTCACTCACCATCTTGTGTTCATCATTAGTAACATTGCTAGAGAAGTAGCACTTGGACTTCTCCTGGAGACAATTTGGACAGAAACATCAGATACTACGAGCCTGGCTAATAGAAGTTTGTGCGAAGAGCAGGATGTCATCTGCAAAGTAGATGTGCGATACTGGCGTTCCTCCTCGGGTGAGTTTGATCGGAATCCAGGAACCATTCCCTACTACATTGGCGATGGCTTGGGAGAGGCACTCCTTCCATAGTGAATTTTATTAGATTAACATCATTGATGCAATGCAAGAACCCTAGGCGAGAGAATTGTTCTCACTCAAGAGCGAAAGCTCTATGTCCTGGATACTCCAATTCCAGAGGAACTGACTCCTACCACACTAAAGGTATAAAGGGATGCTTATAATAAGCATTTTGATGATGCCATTGATGCAAAGTGCTTGATGTTGTGCTCCATGAACCACGAGTTGCAGAGACAACATGAGAACATGGGTGTCATTGAGATGATTTAGAATCTCAAGAACATGTATGAAGATCAAGCCCAGTAAGAGAGATATGATGTCTCCAGGGTGTTTCTCAAGTGTATGTCACGACAGAAGGAGATCCAGTTGGTCCTCACATGCTCAAAATGATTGGGTATGTGGAGAACCTGACAAGACTGGGATTTCCCCTAAACCAAGAGTTGGCTACTGATGTGATACTACAATCGTTGATAAAATCATACAGTCAGTTTGTGATGAACTACAACATTAACAACTTTGAAAAGCCGTTGACAGAGTTGCTGGGTATGTTAAGGACAGCTGAAACATAGATGAAGAAGGAAAAGCCTAAGTTTGTAATGGTGATCAGCGATAAGAAAGGCGAGTCCAAGCGTAAGGGTAAGGGCAAGGCTAAGAAAGGTTCTGATGCTAGCCAGCAACCCAAGTCGTCTTCAAATCTCAAGGCCAAGGTAAGCGTGACCAAGAGAGGCAATTGCCACCATTGTCAGCTAGGACATTGGAAAAGGAATTGTTCACTCTATTTGGAAGAACTAAAGAAGAAGGAGGCGACGAATGTCCCCACCTGAAGGTGTTATAAAATAAACTTGTAACATTTTGAGGTATATGATACTGGGATATAAAATGTAAAGCACTCAATAAATGGGGAAAGTGTTGCCGCCATAGATAGGAGTACTTTAGTTTATTTTCAGCCTTGAAGGCATGTAATAAAGTTATGAACTGCTATTTCATATTTTCCAATGGATAGAAATACATTATTTTTGCATATTGTATGACAATGATGGCAATTAATAAAGTTGATGTTTCAATCTTTATGGAAATGCATTGTTTATCTTGTGGTACTTGATATGCATAATATAAAATGATACCTAAAAGTTATTGATAACTCAAACAATCAAATTAGCATAAATCATGACAAATTCATTTCTAGTTTCCATACGATTGATAAATCTAGACTCTTTTGGTTAGAGAACCAGTAAGAGACATGAATCTCTTAAACATGATTAATCAATCTTCACTAGTGGTAGTGGGAGAATGATTATCCTATTAGGTATAATACATGTGATGTATTTACATACGTATTGGAATTAATGATGATACTTCAAAAGGTGTTTAGAGAAATACCAATATGAATATCTTGAAGAGTTCAAGAATATCATAGATGAAGTACGAATTTGGTAAGTGTTAATTCTTGATGAGATCAATGAATGAAATACTTGACCCAAATGTTTGAGAACCTTATGAGTGATTATGATAGTGTATCATAGTGAACTCATGAGTAAGGCATGGTGATGTCTAAATGAATAAGGAGTCATACTCTAAGGAGTTAGAGAATGATTATCAAATAACTAATTTCTTCTTAAATAATGAATACCCTACACTAATAACAAACAATAAGAATCACAAAGAGTTGTGAGTTCTTATATCCTTGACAGATACACCTCGATTATCTTTGTGATGGGTTGGTCATGTGATGAGTCAACTATCTAGATGAATATGAGGAACCGAATTTTGAATTATGGGTTATGACCATTACATCCTAAATGACTTCCATGTAAACCATAAGGTATGACCTTTATGGTAGCACCCATTGGGATGAAATCCATAAGTGCAAATGAGTCTTAAACGTTAAGACACATGGATAACATTTTGAAGGATGATGCTTGTTGCTTGCAACTTAATGAATAAGAGATTTGGCACAAGGATACTAAAACCGCATTCCTATGAGGAATAAGACAAGGATATGTACCTGACACAACCTATAAGGTTTATGAATCCATTAATGCACATGAAGTCTATAAGTTACAATGGACTAATCAAAGTGATTGATTAACTACAAGCAACTCAGAGTCAAAACTTCACTTTGATGATATAGTCAAAGGGTTTGACTGATATGTCAAAGATAAAGAAGGGATCTGTGTTTTAGTGGGAGCGTGTTCACATTCCACATGTTGATGTGAAATGCAAAAGTTCCAGAATGGAAATCCAAAGTGGAAATTATCTTTAAGGAAGATAGAGACGTTTCCTATGTGATAGGAATAGAGATATTTAGAGATAGTTCTCAAAACCCTCTTAACCTAAAAAGAGAGAGCATACATTGGCAATCTATACAAAAGGGTTCAGTGTGCATAGATTCAGTGGGAGAAAACTTATCCATGTTACATGTAGTTAGTATCCCAGAGCCGAGTGTCTGATTCTTATGAAGAACATGAACACTAAGAATAGATATGGATCTATCATGTATGTAATTATCCCATCATCTTTCATGTATTGACATGGCAAGAACAAAACACATTTATCATCTTGTATGTAGGACATGACAATATGACATGCCCATCCTGATAACTCGTATGTGGGACATGATGAGTGGAGTAAGGATTACTGGAATACCATAAGAAATTTATTAGTACTTGAGAAGTACTAGTTCTATGGAAATAAGGAAGGGTTCATTGCAAAGAGTTATACTGATGTGAACTTCCAGAAAAGGACATAAAATTAATCGCAAAATATGTGGGACATATAAAAGTGAATGTTTGTTGATAAAAGGAAATGTTCCAATAAAGACGTTTTAAAAGGAAATGCTGAGTATCCATGTGTTAGAGAATAGCAGTGGATACTATATGGATCTAGGAGTTCATAGAAATGAACTTATAGTTATTCCGGTCATTAATGACAAGTTAGTAGCACTTGGTCATGCAATGTGGCTAAATGATAGCAAAGGAATACTAGATCACATATTACGACAACTCCATCTCATACGTGTGACGCACAATGAAGAGATGAGAGACATGTAGTTAATACCGAATTTGGCAAGGTGTTTCCATAGCTCACTATGTTAGAGCTAGAGCATAGTGACATGTGGGACATGTTTGAAGATCAATATGAATATGATTCAAGGGTGATTGGCTCACAGTGCAAGTGGGAGTCTGTTGGTATGTATGTCCTGAGAGCCAATCATGGGATGATTGGTGGGATACATTAAGATTGATTTGATAAACATCAAAGGCAAGCTTCCAATTCTTTCTGGTTCAGTCAAATGAGATAATGATAGAACAAATTGAATGTCTAGAGAATGACAATACTCAATGACTTATGCTTTCAGGTTGAGGACCTGAACGGTGAGATCATACAAATGCTAAGAGTTTGTACATTCTTATTATGTCCCTAGTCGGATGTCATTATGGAAGGTTGATAGACAACAATGACACACAAGACTAGATTGTGGTGTTGGTTGATGACAGAATATCATTAGTCATGATATGGAGATATCAAACCAAACACATTGGTGCTTGTTTGAGAACAAGTGTACCAGATAGACCCACAGTGAGTTTGACACATGGAACCATGATATGGTAGTCACAGTCAGTTCTCATAGTAATGGTGGTGAGTGTGATTTTTTGACCTGAAATCACTACACTCAACACATATCGTTGGGTACACTTTGACATCATCAAACGCAGTCCTGAAACATGGGTTGTTATAAAGGTGATGATTGGGTGGCTTTAACTCATGGGGCTTTTGAGGGGTGAGTGATAGATATGGGATTTATCCCTCCTGAGGGAGTTTGATATCCATGGCCACTTGATGAGTAGGATTGAGATCATCAACTGGTCAAAGAGATCATCAATTCTCGGCAGAGGATACTTATTCTTTATTGTTACTTTATTGAGTTGTCTGTAGTCAATGCACAACGGCATTGACCCATCTTTCTTTTTAACAAACAAGACCGTAGCACCCCAAGGTGAAGTACTCGGTCGGATAAAACCTCTCTCAAGTAGCTCTTGAAGCTGTTTCTTGAGTTCTGCCATCTCGGCAGACGCCATCCTATACGGAGTTTGAGCTATGGGTTTTGTATCTGGAATCAGATTGATTTCAAAGTCAATCTCCCGAGGTGGTGGTATACCAGGAAGTTCTTCAGGAAACACATCTTCGAATTCCCTGACTATAGGAACTTCGGCAGGATTGGAACTTTCCTTGGTAACATCTACCACATGGGCTAAGAATGCATAACATCCTTGCCTCAACAGCTTATCAGCAACCATAGCTGATACAAGACAGGTGGGCAGAATCATTCTTTCTCCTTGAAAGATCCATGTGTTGCTTTCATCAGCAAACACAGCCAACTTGGACTCACAATCCAAGACAACTCTATACCTTTCTAAGGTATCCATCCCGAGGATTATATCAAAACCCTGCATATCAAGTGGTATAAGATCCACTTGAATGCGATGGTCAGAAAAGAAGAGGATGCAGGGAGAACATACCTCCTGCAAAACGGAAGACCCACTCAATGGAGTCTCTAGCAACAAACTATCTGCTCTATGACTAACAGTCACATTGCAGTTATGAATCACTTCACGAGTGATGAAAGAGTGCGTAGCACCCGGATCAATCAGAACAGATACATCTCAGGATATAGACATATCAGAATATAAAAATTTCATCTGACCTGCCACTACCCGTGGATTGACCACTGCCTCAGGTGGGTTCATAGCATAGAACCTCGCAGTTGCCTGGTGTTGAGGTGGTGCCGATGATCCAGCTTGAGACGCTTGTCCATGTCCTCGAGCTGCTCCTTGATGTTGTCTATTCTGAGATCCCTGTTGATTCTGCCTCGGAGGTTGCTGTGTCACACTAGCAGGCCTAGAACGGCAATCCTTCATTAAGTGTCCCACCTTACCACAGTTGTAACAACTCCTCTCCTGTTGTTGTGGTCTGGGTGGTCCAGTAACTGACACTGATGCAGAACTATGCGTCCCTTGAAGCGGTTGACTCCGCCCTCTAACTCTGCTTGGTGTCCATTCAGTTTGAAAACTCGATCTGGGTGGTGGAGGGTTAGGTGCAGAGAATCTAGGTTTCTTGGAATCCCTAGATGAAGAACCCCGGAACTGTGGATATCTTTTATGGGTTTGTCTTTTCTCAACCATAGATCTCTCTATCCTTCGGACTGACTCAACGAAGGTAGAGAATCTCTCTCTGTTTTCTAAGGCAGACACAGGGGTTGACATATCAGAATTCAAACCCTTTTCGAATCTTTTGATTCTTTCCTCATCCGTAGCAGCCATGTGTGGACAGAACCGCAACAACTCCATGAACTTAGCTTCATACTCACTAATGTTCATCATACCCTGCCTTAGTTTCTCAAACTGAGAGATCTTCTAATCTAGGAAGGTCTTTGGAAAATATCTATTGATAAATTCCTGACGAAACTCTTCCCATGAGAACTCTACTCCAGGTCTCTTCTGCTCTTCCATGTTCCACCAGTGACCAGCACTGCCTTTGAGAAGATAGACAGCATGTCTAACCTTCTCAGCTTCCGGAATCATAAGAATCCTGAAAGCCTTCTCCAACTCTGTCAACCATAAGTCAGCATCTGCAGGGTCGGCAATTCCGAAGTACTCGGTAGCTCCGACACGACGAAGTCATTCGAATGTCTTACCAATACCTTGTGCTTCAGGCTGGACAGGTGCCCTAGGTGTAGGAATGGGCATCCTATCGGTTATATGTGTCATGGCAGTCATGAACTGCCCGAACATCGTCTGTACAGCTGGATCACTCATGTCAGCTGGGTCGAACTGGGGTGGCTCTCTTGGCGACTCAGGTGCAGGTTGTTCTATTCTCGGAACTCTTGCACCGTCTCGAGGTGCACTAGCACTACTCTCTGCCACGTGCTCATCACGATGTTCTGACATTCTTATGTATCTTCTTCTCCTGAGGAGCAGAAGATTCTATTAGATGAGGAAGGAGTACTAAAGGTAGACTCGACATCCTAAGTCCTATGCCTCTGTAGACTCAACTGAACCTGGAGCTCTAATACCACTAGTTGTGGGCTCTGATCTCCAAACCATGACATAAACACGATTAAAACTTAGCGGAAGCGAATCGGTAATCAGCGGAAGACAAAAATCACGGGAAATTAAAACTTTTCGAGACAGGAGCTTGGATCCATAAAAGCTTCTTTCATAAAGTAAGGTAAACTGTTTACATCTCAGGATAATTACTTCTTCAGTAATTATATACATCAGGATACAAAATCTCAAGATCACTATACAAAAGACTCCAAGACCTGAGAGTACAGAGGACACATAGGACTGACTCTAACTACACCATATGGTAGGACAATCTCACTGAGATTACTGCTGCCCCTGAAGCTGCTGCTGAGACTGATCACCTGTAGGCTGGTTCCTTCGTCTCCGACGTCCACCTAAAAAGTTGAAGCCTACGGGGTGAGAAAATTATAGATAATTGTCCCAGCGAGAGTTATAACTCTTCTCCAGAAGCTTTATTATAACATCAAAGAATATCTTAAACAATAAAGCCTTTAAAGCATTCTATAACAGTTGCAAGTATAACAAGATCTCAACCATTTAGGAGATATGGAGAATATAAACATTATTGCAATGTTACATCAATCAACTAACTTGGAGTCATCTCTAACAAGTTATACTACATGGTTGATTATGTTTTACAAACAACATTATGCCCTGTGGAGACGAGGCTTACCACTCATACTCCAACTGATCGCTGAGAAGTCACATCAGTATCATACATAGGTCATTAAGAGAGTCGGATTCTCATGACCTTCACCTTCCTCAGTCAGTAAGAGGATCACTTGTAGGACATCTCGTGTCTCTACTAATATAGCTCACCAGGGTAAACTGGTCCTTCGCTATTCTAGAGTCACAATGGCGTTCTGTACTCTCTTCGTCGTCAGGAGGTTTCATTTTTACCTACCACTGATACGGATATCTGTGCTTTCTTCGTCATCAGGAGGTTTCATGTTTACCTACCACTGATACGGTATGAAATTATAGTGAAGGATGGATGGATTCCACATCTACATCACTTTCCTACACAAGGATGTAAGGTTCTACACATCCATGTACCCCACATACTCAAAAGTATGTGCTCCAGGAGTTCCCTGAGGAAAACCTGTTTCACCATCACTTAATTTCTGACAATGATGGATCTATGATCAGGGCTCTACATTATACTTGATTAGTTAGGTACATTCAGTATTCTTTAACAGCATACATTGTTCTGCAAACAATAACAATAGCATAGCAGCTATAAAAGAAGAATACTAAATGTAACAGGCCTAACTCATATCAATCATCATTTCTCATTATCCTCATCACAAGTCATCTCTAAGGCATGAATTTGATGGTATTCATGGCTCTCACAACCCATTATCAGTATAGGATGCCACTGGCAAGACATCCGGTTACTTTACTTATTCATAAGGCTAACAACATGCCTTTAATGAATATAACATCATCATCCATACCTGGATATGATTACCTTCATATCAGAACCTGCATGGTTAATACAACTGATAAAGGTAGTACAAAAATAAGGAATATCCCTCCTACTCTTGTCATAAGAGTTTAAATCTCTACTTCTCATCAAATAGAGTTTAATATTCAAAAGCATGTCATTACCCTTGAATTAGGGTTTACTATTCACATTACATGTCATCATCCTTGAATTAGGGTTTACTATTCACAGTACATGTCATCATCCTTGAATTAGGGTTTACTATTCACATTAAGGTGAATTGAACTCATAACATCATCATGTATGAGTAACATCTTCAATGATGATCTTAGATTAGTTAAATGTTCATCATTTATCATAATTAGGGTTTCTATGATCTCACACAAGTGGATCATACCCTAATTATGCTCATTTCTGTGTATTGGGGATGCTTCAATTGAGTTTCCACTTAAAAAGGGTATTTTCTCTCTCTAGAAGTACTTTCTCTCTATATAAGTACTTTCTCTCTCATCATAAGGTTAAGTGATGTCAACATTACTCTAAAACAGGTTGGATTGAGTCATCATAGGCTAACATAGCCAAAAACATCACCATTATGTGATTTAGAGTTACTTTCTCTCTCTAGGGTACTTTCTCTCTCTAGAAGTACTCTCTCTTTCATCATACTAATGGTGGATGATAACATTAGACTATATCAAGTTGGATAGAGTCATTATGACTAAAAACATCATTCTCATGTAATTAGAGTTTGAATTGAGCAAGGTGTAACTCAATTGACCCTTCATGGGTATTTTGGTAATTCCCCCCCCATTGATCATCATTATGGTCAAAAACCTTAGTCATATAACCCCTTACTATCCTAGATTATCATTAGGGTTTGATTTGAGCAACATTGGACCATTTATATTATGAATTGATTGAAAGAAGTCAACTTGGAATCACATTGATTGATTTCAATCATTAATCATCAATTGAGTTGAAAACGGTTGAAAGTGTTGACCGTTTACCCACTTTGACTTTCCAAGACAGTGAGCCTCTTTCTAACTCCAAGACTGCGAGCCCCCTTAGGCTTCAAGACCGTGAGCCTCTTCAATTGGTTCAAGACCGCGAAGCCCTATCATTGGTTCAATTGATGTTGAGACCGCGAAGATCAAATTTGGAGTTGAGACCGCGAAGAGACGTTGACCGTTTAGCTAGTTTGACCTCAGGACCGCGAGGCCCTTCGCGGTCTTGAGACCACGAGCCTCCTCTCGGTCTTGAGACCGTGAGCCCCCTCACGGTCTTGAGACCGCGAGCCCTCTCACGGTCTTGAGACCGCGAGCCCTCTCACGGTCTTGAGACCGTTTGCCCAAAAAGGCAATTTCAGACCGTTTGAAAATCAGGAATAAATTCAAATAAAGTTGTTACTTAAAAAGGTCATATCTCCAGATTCCTTTGAAGTTAGCCTCCCAAATTTTGAGGGTAATTAGCCTATATAGTTAGGAACAGATTTTTTATACGGTCCACGCCCGGTCAACGGGGCCAAATGTTCTTGGAGACCGTTTGCCCTTTCGCGGTCTCGAGACCGTTTGCTCACCTCGCGGTCTTGAGACCGAGAGAGCAAACTTTTGAGACCGTTTAAGGAAGTGAAAAGCGGTGGGTTTTTCTTGGAAATCACTCCTTCATCTCCTAGCTCAAGAACAGTACGAATATCCCATGGATTTGCTTGCAAAATAGCAGGGAAAAGTAGGGAAATACTAAGAGCTATCATCAAAACGCATATAAAGATGCACATAGTAAAGCATGGGTTTAGAGTTATAAAACCCGCCTAAAGCTTGCTTCTTGAGCTCCAAGCTTTCAAGCTCCAAGTTCTAATGGCGTCCTTGAGTTCTTACAGGTTGGCCAAGGTGAAAACTCCAAGGAAGGATGAAAAGAGACGGCTAGAAAGGTAGGGTTTCAAGAGTTAGCCGTGAAGATGACCTTGAATTCAAGTTCTAACCATGGAATTAGGCAAGAAGAGGGGTTTAAACCTACCTTGCACCCCTTGGTCGTCCTCCTTAGCTCCAAGGCAGTCCTTGGTCGTCTTTGGTGAAATGAAACAGTAAGGGAACGAAGGGTGAGTTCCCTTGCAACTAAGGGAAGGAGAGCTTATATACATGGGGTAGGATTTTCAACATTAGTTCATAAGTTGTCCATAATTCCAACTAGGTCCCTCCTTCTTTACTTGATCGTCCCTTCCTCTTTATTCTAAGGACAAACCTTCTCTTAAGGTCTTGGGAAAATGAGGTAAAGGAGAGCAAGCTAATAATGAGGTACATACATAAAGAAATATTGCACATATACCCTGATTATTCAATCACAAGGCATATCTCATAACTTGATAATTCAATTGAGGTGACTTCCTCATAATTTCTTCTCTTAATGATGGCAAGAGTCTAAAAATATACATTAGATGACATATTTCACAATTTGTATCCCTTAATTTGGGTAAATTGCATTTTACCCCAAACTAGGGTTTCAAGCACCGGGATTGCTTCCACAGCTGCACCTTGGTGCCTTAGCTTGGGAAATCCCTCAAACTTTGCTAAAAAGATTTCTCATGATGTCTCAACATCAGAGGAACATCTCATCATGTGCAAATTGCAAGCTAACCCTTTTAACTGGGTAAATTGCACATAGGTCCATGTATATCAAAACAATGCTACTACTTTAAATAAAAAGGAGCAAATACTGAGATATATGTTTCTGAGAACTTAATTACATGCTCAGAGTTAATCACAAAGATTTAATTACATATTTAGGCAAAACACCTAGGGTTAACTCATAACCCAGGTCAGGGATGTTACAAATTATCCACCCCTTACAAGGATTTCGTCCCCGAAATCGATAAAACATACTAAGAGAAAAGGGCAGGATACTTCCTTCTCATCTCATCATCTAACTCCCAAGTGGCTTCTTCAATACCACGATGGTTCCATAGGACTTTCACAAGACTTATATCTTTCTTCTTTAACTTTTTAATACGTTTATCAAGGATTGACACTGGTCCCTCCTCATAGGATATGTCATCATTCAATTCTACTTCCATGGGCTGTAGAACTGACTCGGTGTCTGGGTGACATTTCTTCAACATAGAAATGTGAAACACAGGATGTAACCTCTGTAATTCTGGGGGAAGTTCTAGTTTATATGCTACCTTTCCAATCCGTTCAATGATTGGATAAGACCCCATATATCTAGGAGCTAACTTCCCTTTCCTTCCAAAACGAAGGACCCCTTTCCAAGGTGAGACCTTAAGATACACTCTGTCTCCAACATGGAACTCTAAGGGTCTACGACGTTTGTCAGCATAAGATTTCTGCCTATCCCGAGCAGTCTTAATCTTATGTTGTATAACTTTAATCTTTTCTGTGGTCTGCTGCACAAGGTCAGGACCCAACAACTGATGCTCACCAGTCTCAAACCAACACAAAGGTGATCTACAACGTCTACCATATAAGGCTTCATAAGGTGCCATATCAATACTATGCTGATAGCTATAGTTATAGGCAAACTCTATCAAGCTTAGGTGTAGATCCCAACTTCCGGTGAACTGGAGAACACATGCTCGCAACAGGTCTTCTAAGGTTTGTATGGTCTTTTCCGACTGTCCATCAGTCTGTGGATGAAAGGCCGTACTAAACCTCAGCTTAGTGCCTAAGGCTTTGTGTAACTGTTCCCAAAAATGACTGGTAAACTGAGGACCTCTGTCAGAAACTATTGTGACAGGAACTCCGTGCAAACGCACTATCTCTTGAACATACAACTCTGATAACCTTTCAGCAGAATAGGTTGTTTTGACAGGTAAGAAATGTGCTGTCTTAGTCAACCTATCAACAATTACCCAAATGGAATCATGTCCTTTGCTTGTCCTGGGTAGGCCAACAACAAAGTCCATGGTCACATGGTCCCATTTCCACTGTGATATGGGTAAAGGTTGCATTGTTCCTGCAGGCTTCTGGTGTTCAGCTTTAACTTGCTGACATACAGGGCACCTCAGAACAAACTCTGCAACGTCCTTCTTCATCCCAGGCCACCAATACAGATCTTTCAAATTCCGATACATCTTGGTGCTCCCTGGATGCATAGCATACATGGAAGAATGGGCTTCTTCCAGGACTAACTTTCTCAAGTTGTCCACATCTGACACTATCATTCTTCCATTATAACAAGCTACTTGATCTTCTGAGTCATGAAAACCATCTTTCTTCTCATTTCCATACTCAGATCTTATATGTTGAACTGCAGCATCATCTAGCTGTGCCTCTTTAATCTGCTCCCTTAGAGTAGGTTTAATATGCATCTCAGCTAACAAACCGGTTAACAATGACACCATCAACTATACATTGTTTTGCCTTAAAGAGATAAGCATATCTCTTCTAGAGCATACTAAAGAGTTTAGTTGTGCTCTATTCATGGTTGATGTTGTTGATTTCCTACTCAAGGCATCAATAACAACATTGGCCTTGCCTGGGTGGTAATCAATTGTACAGTCATAGTCCTTGATTAACTCCATCCAACGACGTTGCCTCATGTTGAGCTCATGCTGAGAGAAGATATACTTAAGGTTTTTGTGGTCTGTGAAAATCTGGAATGTTTCTCCGTAGAGATAATGCCTCCAGATCTTCAAGGCATGAGCCACAGCAGCTAACTCCAAATCGTGTGTTGGATAATTCTCCTCGTGTTTCTTAAGCTGTCGGGAAGCAAAAGAAATCACTTGTTTATCCTGCATCAACACACATCCTATTCCATTTTCAGAAGCATCACAGAAAACTATATAACCTTTTCCTTGTTCAGGTAGCACTAGCACAGGTGCACTTGTCAACCTCTCTTTCAGCAGCTGGAAAGATTGTTGACACTTATCATTCCAAGAAAAAGGAACCTCTTTCCGGGTTAACTTGGTCAAAGGTAAAGCTATAGAATTAAAGTCCTTTATGAACCTTCGATAATAGCCAGCTAACCCCAAGAAACTTCGAATTTCCGTCGGTGTCTTCGGTTGTTCCCATTGTAGAACAGATTCTACCTTTGTAGGGTCAACACGAATTCCCGAGGCGGATATCACATGTCCAAGAAAAGATACCTCCGGCAGCCAGAACTCACACTTGCTAAAATTAGCATACAACTTATGTTCTCTTAGCAAGGTCAAAGCTTGGCGAAGATGCTGCGCATGCTGCTGAGCATCCTTACTATAGATCAGAATGTCATCTATGAAGACGACAACACACTGATCAAGGAAAGGTCGAAAAACTCTATTCATGAGTTCCATAAATGCAGCTGGTGCATTGGTCAGTCCAAACGACATAACCGTGAACTCATAGTGACCATATCTTATCCTAAAGGCAGACTTGGATATGTCACTATCCTTAATAGGGAGTTGATGATATCCAGACCTCAAGTCTATTTTTGAAAAGACTGTTGCACCACGCAACTGGTCAAAGAGATCACCAATTCTCGACAGAGGATACTTATTCTTTATTGTTACTTTATTGAGTTGTCTGTAGTCAATGCACAACCGCATTGACCCATCTTTCTTTTTAACAAACAAGACCGGAGCACCCCAAGGTGAAGTACTCGGTCGGATAAAACCTCTCTCAAGTAGCTCTTGAAGCTGTTTCTTGAGTTCTGCCATCTCGGCAGGCACCATCCTATACGGAGTTTGAGCTATGGGTTTTGTATCTGGAATCAGATTGATTTCAAAGTCAATCTCCCGAGGTGGTGGTATACCAGGAAGTTCTTCAGGAAACACATCTTCAAATTCCCTGACTATAGGAACTTCGGCAGGATTGGAACTTTCCTTGGTAACATCTACCACATGGGCTAAGAATGCATAACATCCTTGCCTCAATAGCTTATCAGCAACCATAGCTGATATAAGACAGGTGGGCAGAATCATTCTTTGTCCTTGAAAGATCCATGTGTTGCTTTCATCAGCAAACACAGCCAACATGGACTCACAATCCAAGACAACTCTATACCTTTCTAAGGTATCCATCCCGAGGATTATATCAAAACCCTACATATCAAGTGGTATAAGATCCACTTGAATGTGATGGTCAGAAAAGAAGAGGATGCAGGGAGAACATACCTCCTGCAAAACGGCAGACCCACTCAACGGAGTCTCTAACAACAAACTATCTACTCTATGACTAACAGTCACATTGTAGTTACGAATCACTTCACGAGTGATGAAAGAGTGCGTAGCACCCAGATCAATCAGAACAGATACATCACAGGATATAGACATATCAGAATATAAAAATTTCATCTGACCTGCCACTACCCGTGGATTGACCACTGCCTCAGGTGGGTTCATAGCATAGAACCTCGCAGTTGCCTGGTGTTGAGGTGGTGCCGATGATCCAGCTTGAGACGCTTGTCCACGTCCTCGAGCTGCTCCTTGATGTTTTCTATTCTGAGATCCCTGTTGATTCTGCCTCGGAGGTTGCTGTGTCACACTAGAAGGCCTAGAACGGCAATCCTTCATTAAGTGTCCCACCTTACCACAGTTGTAACAACTCCTCTCCTGTTGTTGTGGTCTGGGTGGTCCAGTAACTGACACTGATGCAGAACTATGCGTCCCTTGAAGCGGTTGACTCCGCCCTCTACCTCTGCTTGGTGTCCATTGAGTTTGAAAACTCGATCTGGGTGGTGGAGGGTTAGGTGCAGAGAATCTAGGTTTCTTGGAATCCCTAGATGAAGAACCCTGGAACTGTGGATATCTTTAATGGGTTTGTCTTTTCTCAACCACAGATCTCTCTATCCTTTGGACTGACTCAACGAAGGTAGAGAATCTCTCTCTATTTTCTAAGGCAGACACAGGGGTTGACATATCAGAATTCAAACCCTTTTCGAATCTTCTGATTCTTTCCTCATCCGTAGCAGCCATGTGTTGACAGAACCGCAACAACTCCATGAACTTAGCTTCATACTCACTAATGTTCATCATACCCTGCCTTAGTTTCTCAAACTGAGAGATCTTCTCATCTAGGAAGGTCTTTGGAAAATATCTATTGATAAATTCCCGACGAAACTCTTCCCATGAGAACTCTACTCCAGGTCTCTTCTGCTCTTCCATGTTCCACCAGTGACCAGCACTGCCTTTGAGAAGATAGACAACATGTCTAACCTTCTCAGCTTCCGGAATCATAAGAATCCTGAAAGCCTTCTCCAACTCTGTCAACCATAAGTCAGCATCTGTAGGGTCGGCAGTTCTGAAGTACTCGGTAGCTCCGACACGACGAAGTCGTTCGAATGTCTTACCAATACCTTGTGCTTCAGGCTGGACAGGTGCCCAAGGTGTAGGAATGGGCATCCTATCGGTTATATGTGTCATGGCAGTCATGAACTGCCCGAACATCGTCTGTACAGCTAGATCACTCATGTCAGCTGGGTCGAACTGGGGTAGCTCTCTTGGCGACTCAAGTGCAGGTTGTTCTATTCTTGTAACTCTTGCACCGTCTCAAGGTGCACTAGCACTACTCTCTGCCACGTGCTCATCACGATGTTCTGACATTCTTATGTATCTTCTTCTCCTGAGGAGCAGAAGATTCTATTAGATGAGGAAGGAGTACTAAAGGTAGACTCGACATCCTAAGTCCTATGCCTCTGTAGACTCAACTGAACCTGGAGCTCTGATACCACTAGTTGTGGGCTCTGATCTCCAAACCATGACATAAACACGATTAAAACTTAGCGGAAGCGAATCGGTAATCAGCGGAAGACAAAAATCACGAGAAATTAAAACTTTTCGAGACAAGAGCTTGGATCCATAAAAGCTTCTTTCATAAAGTGAGGTAAACTATTTACATCTCAGGATAATTACTTCTTGAGTAATTATATACATCAGGATACAAAATCTCAAGATCACTATACAAAAGACTCCAAGACCTGAGAGTACAGAGGACACATAGGACTGACTCTAACTACACCATATGGTAGGACAATCTCCACCTGAGATTACTGCTGCCCCTGATGCTGCTGAGACTGATCACCTGTAGGCTGGTTCCTTCGTCTCCGACGTCCACCTAAAAAGTTGAAGCCTACGGGGTGAGACAATTATACATAATTGTCCCAGCGAGAGTTATAACTCTTCGCCAGAAGCTTTATTATAACATCAAAGAATATCTTAAACAATAAAGCCTTTAAAGCATTCTATAACAGTTGCAAGTATAACAAGATCTCAACCATTTAGGAGATATGGAGAATATAAACATTATTGCAATGTAGCATCAATCAACTAACTTGGAGTCATCTCTAACAAGTTATACTACATGGTTGATTATGTTTTACAAACAACATTATGCCCTGTGGAGATGAGGCTTACCACTCATACTCCAACTGATCGCTGAGAAGTCACATCAGTATCATACATAGGTCATTAAGAGAGCCGGATTCTCATGACCTTCACCTTCCTCAGTCAATAAGAGGATCACTTGTAGGACATCTCGTGTCTCTACTAATATAGCTCACCAGGGTAAACTGGTCCTTCGCTATTCTAGAGTCACAGTGGCATTCTGTACTCTCTTTGTCGTCAGGAGGTTTCATTTTTACCTACCACTGATACGGATATCTGTGCTTTCTTCGTCATCAAGAGGTTTCATGTTTACCTACCACTGATACGGTATGAAATTATAGTGAAGGATGGATAAATTCCACATCTACATCACTTTCCTACACTAGGATGTAAGGTTCTACACATCCATGTACCCCACATACTCGAAAGTATGTGCTCCAGGAGTTCCCTGAGGAAAACCTGTTTCACCATCACTTAATTTCTGACAATGATGGATCTATGATCAGGGCTCTACATTATACTTGATTAGTTAGGTACATTCAGTATTCTTTAACAGCATACATTGTTCTGCAAACAATAACAATATCATAGCAGCTATAAAAGAAGAATACTAAATGTAACATGCCTAACTCATATCAATCATCATTTCTCATTATCCTCATCACAAGTCATCTCTAAGGCATGACTTTGATGGTATTCATGGCTCTCACAGCCCATTATCAGTATAGGATGCCACTGACAAGACATCTGGTTACTTTACTTATTCATAAGGCTAACAACATGCCTTTAATGAATATAACATCATCATCCATACCTGGATATGATTACCTTCATATCAGAACATGCATGGTTAATACAACTGATAAAGGTAGTACAAAAATAAGGAATATCCCTCCTACTCTTGTCATAAGAGTTTAAATCTCTACTTCTCATCAAATAGAGTTTAATATTCAAAAGCATGTCATTACCCTTGAATTAGGGTTTACTATTCACATTACATGTCATCATCCTTGAATTAGGGTTTACTATTCACATTACATGTCATCATCCTTGAATTAGGGTTTACTATTCACATTAAGGTGAATTGAACTCATAACATCATCATGTATGAGTAACATCTTCAATGATGATCTTAGATTAGTTAAAAGTTCATCATTGATCATAATTAGGGTTTCTATGATCTCACACAGGTGGATCATACCCTAATTATGCTCATTTCTGTGTATTGGGGATGCTTCAATTGAGTTTCCACTTAAAAAGGGTATTTTCTCTCTCTAGAAGTACTTTCTCTCTCATCATAAGGTTAAGTGATGTCAACATTACTCTAAAACAGGTTGGATTGAGTCATCATAGGCTAACATAGCCAAAAACATCACCATTATGTGATTTAGAGTTACTTTCTCTCTCTAGGGTACTTTCTCTCTCTAGAAGTACTCTCTCTTTCATCATACTAATGGTGGATGATAACATTAGACTAGATCAAGTTGGATAGAGTCATTATGACTAAAAACATTATTCTCATGTAATTAGAGTTTGAATTGAGCAAGGTGTAACTCAATTGACCCTTCATGGGTATTTTGGTAATTCCCCCCCCATTGATCATCATTATGGTCAAAAACCTTAGTAAAATAACCCCTTACTATCCTAGATTATCATTAGGGTTTGATTTGAGCAACATTGGACCATTTATATTATGAATTGATTGAAAGAAGTCAACTTGGAATCACATTGATTGATTTCAATCATTAATCATCAATTGAGTTGAAAACGGTTGAAAGTGTTGACCGTTTACCCACTTTGACTTTCCAAGACCGCGAGCCTCTTTCTAAATCCAAGACCGCGAGCCCCCTTAGGCTTCAAGACCGCAATCCTCTTCAAGTGGTTCAAGACCGCGAAGCCCTATCATTGGTTCAATTGATGTTGAGACCGCGAAGATCAAATTTGGAGTTGAGACCGCGAAGAGACGTTGACCGTTTAGCTAGTTTGACCTCAGGACCGCGAGGCCCTTCACGGTCTTGAGACCGCGAGCCTCCTCTTGGTCTTGAGACCTTGAGACCCCTCACGGTCTTGGGACCGTGAGCCCTCTCACGGTCTTGAGACCGCGAGCCCTCTCACGGTCTTGAGACCGTTTGCCCAAAAAGGCAATTTCAGACCGTTTGAAAATCAGGAATAAATTCAAATAAAGTTGTTACTTAAAAAGGTCATATCTCCCGATTCCTTTGAAGTTAGCCTCCCAAATTTTGAGGGTAATTAGCCTATATAGTTAGGAACATATTTCTTATACGGTTCATGCCCGGTCAACGGGGCCAAACGGTCTTGGAGACCGTTTGCCCTTTCGCGGTCTCGAGACCGTTTGCTCACCTCGCGGTCTTGAGACCGAGAGAGCAAACTTTTGAGACCGTTTAAGGAAGTGAAAAGCGGTGGGTTTTTCTTGGAAATCACGCCTTCATCTCCTAGCTCAAGAACAGTACGAATATCCCATGGATTTGCTTGCAAAATAGCAGGGAAAAGTAGGGAAATACTAAGAGTTATCATCAAAACGCATATAAAGATGCACATAGTAAAGCATGGGTTTAGAGTTATAAAACCCGCCTAAAGCTTGCTTCTTGAGCTCCAAGATTTCAATCTCCAAGCTCTAATGGCGTCCTTGAGTTCTTACAGGTTGGCCAAGGTGAAAACTCCAAGGAAGGATGAAAAGAGACGGCTAGAAAGGTAGGGTTTCAAGAGTTAGCCATGAAGATGACCTTGAATTCGAGTTCTAACCATGGAATTAGGCAAGAAGAGGGGTTTAAACCTACCTTGCACCCCTTGGTCGTCCTCCTTAGCTCCAAGGCAGTCCTTGGTCGTCTTTGGTGAAATGAAACAGTAAGGGAACGAAGGGTGAGTTCCCTTGCAACTAAGGGAAGGAGAGCTTATATACATGGGGTAGGATTTTCAACATTAGTTCATAAGTTGTCCATAATTCCAACTAGGTACCTCCTTCTTTACTTGATCGTCCCTTCCTATTTATTCTAAGGACAAACCTTCTCTTAAGTTCTTGGGAAAAGGAGGTAAAGGAGAGCAAGCTAATAATGAGGTACATACATAAAGAAATATTGCACATATACCCTGATTATTCAATCACAAGGCATATCTCATAACTTGATAATTCAATTGAGGTGACTTCCTCATCATTTCTTCTCTTAATGATGGCAAGAGTCTAAAAAGATACATTAGATGACATATTTCACAATTTGTATCCCTTAATTTGGGTAAATTGCATTTTACCCCAAACTAGGGTTTCCAGCACTGGGATTGCTTCCACAGCTGCACCTTGGTGCCTTAGCTTGGGAAATCCCTCAAACTTTGCTAAAAAGATTTCTCATGATGTCTCAACATCAGAGGAACATCTCATCATGTGCAAATTGCAAGCTAACCCTTTTAACTGGGTAAATTGCACATAGGTCCATGTATATCAAAACAATGCTACTACTTTAAATAAAAAGGAGCAAATATTGAGATATATGTTTCTGAGAACTTAATTACATGCTCAGAGTTAATCACAAAGATTTAATTACATATTTAGGCAAAACACCTAGGGTTAACTCATAACCCAGGTCAGGGATGTTACAGGATGACTGTTACATGCCTTGAGTTCATTCAGGATATCAGTGACAAAGGAATTATACATTCACTGTAACACTATTCATTGATTGTAGGATTGAAAGTTGTTCTCCAACTTTCCTTTTCACTTGGGTAGCATTTATGTGCGACTAGGCACTGCTCTTTGCTTGTGAATTCATAAGTGTTATGGACTTTCACTACCAACATGAAATGGACCTGCAGGGTCACACTCATAGGATTTAACTTGGAAGAGGAGTTTATCCAGAAATGATATTTAGATTGATTACTAAAGGAGTTTAGTAGTTCAAGTAAACCCTCAATCAATTGATAGCTCAGTATCATAGTGTTCAAGGTGTTGGACCTATTGATTAGAGTATCAGATTGATTGAAACTACGATTGACTGATTTGCACAATCTGCTGCCCCGACTGATCGGCTCATGAGATGAACCGATCGAATCAGGTTGTTGAACTGGTCGGCTCAAGTTGTGAGTCGATCAGCTCATGTTTCATGAAATGATTGGCTCAATTGTTGAACCGGTCGATTTTTGGACCAACTGAGATCATTTGGATAGTCAGAAGACTATTTTGCAAATACAATTTGTTTCACTTGTACAAATTCAATTTGGAGAAGGATTAGTATTTGATTAGTTGGAAACAAATTTGAAAGTCAATTTGAGTTAGACCAAGACTACAAACCGATCAGTTTAGAAGTAAACCGATCGGTTGAGGTGTGAACCGATCGGTTCAGATCCCCAACTGACCGTTTCATGCTTGAAACGATCGATTCAGTTGACGTAGTTGGTTGTTTTGTGGAAAATCTTGAACCCTTCTACTCCTTCTTTAATCCCTCATTGCCCGAGGTAGAGAAACCTGTCTCATGACCCTCCTATATGTATAGGGGTATTGGGGGCTTCTCAAAAACAACAACTCAGAACACTAGTTGCTCTACAAAGTTGTCGTTCTCTTTGGTTGTGGTAATTGAGAGACCCTGAGCAAGTGTTACCCGATAAGGGAGGCACAACAAGGAAAAGACAACTATAGAAAGTGACTGGTTGTAGGAGAGTGTGTCAGCAACTAGTACGCTGATAGGAGGGTGCGACTCCTTCTTATTCCTTGTGGGATAAGGAGATCGGAGTTTCGGGTGGTCCGTGTGGACTACTTCACAGGCGGGAGACTTCTGCCGCTCGGAGGACAAATGTCAATCCCAACAGTATTGATGAGACCAAGAGCTGTACATACACCGTCCAAGATCGGAGGTGAAGACCGTGCAAGCCTTGAGGTATCATCGCTGAGCAAGCCTCGGGACAAGGTATGCCTCTACAAACCATCCTTCCTACTGTATAGATGTTGACGCGATTCCTTTATTATGGGTTTGGGAGAAGACATTTTTTGTTTTTGCTGCCTTCTCTATCTCCCATAAAACCTAACAATCCACTAGTCATGTCCATTACATATGTGATAACTGGATGACCATATCATATTGTCATCTCCAATACATACAAGATGATGAATGCATATATATTTTCTTGTCATGTCTGATACATACAAGATAATGGGATGCTTACATACAAGATAGATACAATTGCGAATGCGTAAGGCATCTATCTATGTGTTCCAATTTTTCATAAGAATTTGGGACACTTGGCATCTGAGAGACTATCTCCATATAATGGACAAGTTTTCTCCCACTGAATCTTTGCATACTGAACTCTTCAGTATGGACTGCCAATGTATGCCCTCTCTTTATTAGGTCAAGAGACTTTCAAGAACTATCACTATAGATCTCTATTCCTTTAAAGAAGGTATTTCCTCACCAATGTCTATTCTTAGACCATTTCACATCATCTTGTAGAATACGAATATGCTCCCACTACATCTTTATAATCACAGATCCCTTCTTTGTTTTGATATATTAGTCAAACCTTTTGACTATATTACCAAATTAAAGACTTCATCTTTGAGGTGCTCGTATTTCATCAATCATATTGATTAATCTCTTGTAACTTATAGATTGCATTTGTGATGGAGCTTCCACTTACGTGGAATTGCGTGCACCACTAAAAATCCTAAAGATGGTAAGTCTTTAAGTTTAGCCTTGCTTATACTAGATAGAAAACTCCACCCACATATGCTAAGATACGTGGAAGTCATATCGCAGTATAGTTAAGGGTCAAATCCACGGGACAACAGTCTTGTTGCAAGCAACAAGATGGAAAATGTATGGAACTTCACTCAGTTACTTACTAGCAGGTACTTATATCGAAAGTTGGATTTTGATGTTTTTAACTAAGAACATGAAAAGTAAAGAAAGCAGGTAAATATAATGAGTTAAACTATGATAAAAAAATCACTAAGGTGTGATCGGTTTTTCACCACCACTACACATCGATCAACACATGCAAAGCAAAACATAACCTGCAAAAAGAGTCCAGTCAGTTAGTATCCATGTAGACTTAGCCTCCTTTTGGAGAATCTAACTACGAGAAGTGCGGGAATGTTTCAACACCAGCCATTCCCGAACAAATGGTCACATCACTTTGCATCATTCCCCTCACAAAGTGTGTTCCTTGACTTATCAAGGTTGCACTTCCATACGTCAACTGATTCCATTTCATAGTATGAAAGTGCAACGGATGATAGTGAGTTTACTCCACTTCTTGAGATACACTTCTAGATACCGAAACAGATGCATGGTGAATACATGCACCAAGAACCAACATACAAACGAGTTTCGAATCTAATAGTACAAACGTAGACAATTCATACTAAGAGATAAAAGATAACACAAGTTGGAGATCAAGCAACATGCATTCATTAATCGTTTGATGTCGAACTGACAATGATAAGAACTCTATATTACAACCTAAGGATTACATTTACATGATATGAAAGCATGGGTAGCGGGGCTACTCCCCGCACCCTAGTGAAGAAGACTACTCGCTCATGACTAGGACAAAGAAGGAGGCAAGAAGAGAGAGAAAGAGCATCATCCCCACAAAGGAGAGAAGAAAGTCAACCCCTTGGAGAGAGAGAAACAATCCACCAGCTTCACGGGTTGCTCGATGATGAGATCTCCCTCTTCCCACCTTCTTTGGCGGAGAGAGAGAAAGCAGCTTAGAGATGGAGTATGAGTCTCAGACTGGCAGCCCCTGGCTGGAGGATGGAAGTAGCAAGAGCTCTGGAACGATTGAGGCAGCCTTTGGGCGTCTGAAAACTTTATGCCTGGTGGAGGACCCTTGGGGTCTTATTTATAGGCCTTAAGTGAAGTCCAAACGGTTTGGAGACCGTTTGGACCTCAAGATCGTTTGGACCTCAAGACCGTTTGGACCTTGAGACCGTTTGAACCTTGAGACCGTTTGAACTCCATGCAGTCTCGGGACCGGTTGTCTTCATGCGGTCTTGGGACCGTTTGACTCCATGCGGTCTTGGGACCGGTTGGCTTCATGCGGTCTGGGGACCATGTGACTCCATGCGGTCTCGGGACCGGTTGGCTTCATGCGGTCTCGGGACCAGTTGGCTTCATGTGGTCTCGAGACTGGTTGGCTTCATGCGGACTCGGGACCGGTTAGCTTCATGCGGTCTTGAGACCGATTGGCTTCATGCTGTCTTGGGACCGTGTGACTCCATGCGGTCTCGAGATCGGTTGGCTTTATGCGGTCTTGGGACCGTTTGACTCCATGCAGTCTCGGGACCGTTTGGCTTCATGCGGTCTTGGGACTGTTTGACTCCATGCGGTCTCAGGACCGTTTGGCTTCATGCGGTCTTGGGACCGTTTGACTCCATGCGGTCTCGAGACCGATTGGCTTCATGCGGTCTCGAGACCGATTGGCTTCATGCGGTCTTGGGACCGTTTGAATCCATGCGGTCTTGAGGTTGAGTTATTCTTTTATGATTTTTTTGTGCTTTTTCTGCATATATAGAAAGGAAAGTTAGTCTGATGGTATATTTACATAAAAAGGGTAAAATTAGGATTGTGTATAGTTTAAGATTTAGAAAGAGTATGGAAAACTAAAGAAAAGGACTAAGATAATCGACTAAAATAGAAGGTTATCACCCCCCCTAACTTAGAGTCTAGCTTGTCCTCAAGTTAGATAGAGCTGAGACATGTAATGGTGAGGCGATCTTATTAATTAGGATTTCCATACTCTTGCTTCAATTCTTAACCTGAGTTCCCCTGAGGTCATATCAAGTCTTATTGCTTGCCTTGACTCTTTCAGGTTGCGATAGTTGCTTGGGTCACAAGTTCTTTCTATATCTCACAGTTCGCATTGGGACCACCTTTATTTTGTGCATATTGTTGACTCTAATCAGCTTTATACCTCTCTGAAAGGCCTACTGGGAGCTAGAGAGGGTATGAGGGTTGGTCAAAGGCTCGAGGTGTAGCTCCCCCTTCAAGTGGGGGAGGGGCTATCTATGCTTTTGGGATCTCACTACCGGGCATGACACATCTGCCTTTGTGAGGGCAACTGAATGTACCGGCCGAGTGAGTCCTTTATAAGCCTTTCATATATTTAGAGACCTTAGGGTTTCACTACCGGACACGACACATCTGCCTTTGTGAGGGCAGCGGAATGTGCCGTCCGGGTGAAACCTTCATCGGTTCTTTATATAGATCCTTATTCATGGCACAACTCTAATAATTTTATTCGACTCTATGGCTTTTATTCGATGACTCGCAGGCTTGGGATTTGGGGTTTTATTTGGGAAATTATTTTGGGTGGCCAAGACTCTTTTATTTTGAAGAGAGGAAACCTATTCTTAGAGTCTTTCAACATGCACTTATTTGGTTTGTGGTCCACTTTCAGAACTTCTTGATTTCGAAGTTGCCGAATTCCCCTCTCATCATTGAGAGCTTGGGTTATTTCTGCCTTGATTTTGCCCTATGGAGAGTCAGATAAAAAATTGAAGCAAAGACATGAAATCGATAGTGGATGGAAATTGTTAAATTGCCATTAAATGTCTAAGAACTATTTACTTTTGGGGACTATCATGATTCTAAGGTTAATTGGGGTGACTTTATTCCAAAAGAATTTAAGTTAAAAAGAATTGTGTAAAGAGAAAGAATAAAAGAAGAAAAATAGAAAGTTCTAACAAAAAGAGGGATGTAGGAAATGATACCTCGCCCTTGTCTAATGTACCCCCCCTAACTTATCACTCACTTTGTCCTCATGTGTCAAAGTGATAGGGTGAGAAATAATTATGACAAGGGATACAGGCTAAGGTAAATCTTCATTTGCCCCCAGAGAACGAAGTAGATTGGATGCAAACTGTCCTCGTAAAGCATGGTAATCCACGTCAGTCATCTCCTCTACTGGTCTTTGGAGAACGATGATGGTGTACATCCAGTAGAGGACGTGGAAGCCGCAGTCGTTCGATTGTCGTATTTGCTGGGGGCAATTGTGGCAGAAGGCAGGGCGGTGGAAATGCTCTTTCTCGTACACCTTTGTATGCTGACTCAGAAAATCGATTAACTTTTCGGCGCACTCCTTTGCCACTACTTCTGTTGGCGTCTTTGGTGTCACGACGTAGTTTCTCTGTCGTGCGTTGTACTGGCTATCGAAAATGTTGTATATTGTGGTTGTTCCTTCTGGGAGGTTTGTTTCCAGGAGCATCCAGTGCTCATGATAAAGGAAAGGTAACATGATGAACGTCGGTGTTGTGTGCTGGAGATAGGAGATCAACGTGTCAGCTGTGCCGAAGTTCTTGAGCTTTAGGAGATCATCTTTCATAAATGGAGACGCCATGTATGTTGTTGGGTTGTTTTGGCCAAGCAGAAACTGATAGGCGGCCATAAGGCTTACAGAGAGGGATCCCTTAACCTGTAGAGTCTCTCGCAGCGTGTCTGTCATTACAAGAATGTCTCGGGACATGAATACCAGGCCATCTTTTTCGGTGGAGAGCCGTGCCATAATGAGATGCAATTCGAGGTTGTTGAGACCCTTGCAAGCATCATGATCAAAATCTGGGAAGGTTGGTGTAATGGAGAACACATGATCGATCTTGCTTTGATCTTGCTCGGTATCAGCGACTGGCAACTTGGTCTTTTCTGACTCCTTCAGAGTTTGTCGGAAGGGTCGCCGCTGCGGTTGCTGGATAGCTGAGAAGAGGTAGCGAGGAACGTCGTCTGGTGCCATAGTTGGGTCCTTGAAGAACCGTCTATCACATATTAGCTCCATGGCATAACGTCCGCGTAAGGAATGAAAATCTTCAGCAACCAGATCGTTAAATGGGATTTCCTGGTTCAGCGCTTGAATGTGATGTATGGTGCAGAAAGCGCAATCCCCAGATCCCTCGGTGGCTTGAACTAGAGGGTTTATGATTTTGAACCATGGTTGCCTCCAATCTTGGCGTAGAGATGGGCGTGCAGCCCAAATTAACTGAAGCAGCCGGAAGGGTATACACCTGGCTTCTCCTTCTGCTTCTCCTATGAAGTTTATTGTGCCGGCTGGTAGCTCGGCGCTACAGAAGTTATATACCTTGGCATCCCGAGCCTCGGTGTCCACAATCACAAAAAGCTAGTGGTTCGAAACTTGGAAGGGCACGGTAAGATAACGTGCCCGACGTGCTAAACCAGCACGCAGCCGCTCGATCGACTTTGCTCTTACGTCTTTGTATAAAAGGCCAATAGACAGAGCAGGCGAGGTGTTGAAAACGGGTTGCTGCCTCTGAGAACTTTTGTACATTTCTATACAATTGGCGAGGAGGACACAGAAGATTGCCATAGGCATCGTGGACCGAGGTCGGAGGATGCTACGGAAATCTTCACGTGTCATCTGACGCCTGGTTTTTGTATTGTGATAAATTATGTCTTCCCCTGCCTTTGCATCGTCCACTATAGTGTTCAGTATAAAAATGTCCTGAGCATCTAAAGTGGAGATGGCCGCCATATCCAGGTCGTGCATTTTGTCCGGCAGAGGTGGTGGCAGGGGAAGTTCTTGTAGTGGGGGAGAAGCAGGTTGTTCGGAGGCCTCTTCATTGCCTTGTAGATTGTCGTCCGAGTCAGAGGTAGAATCGAGATCTTCATCCGTGTCTAGACTTACTCGGTCTGCCTCATCCTGGTAGGGAGGAGAAGGTGCTGAGAAGGGTGGAGCGGATGGTTTTGGTGGGCTGGCGCTGGTTCCTAGTATGTATTTTTGGAAATTAGCATAGGCCGCGTCTTTAGTAGCTTCCCCGATGGACCCCATAGCGGAATAATCGAAGAATTGGTCCCCGTATGACATGTTGACATTGTCGTTGTGTGGGGACTGGGGGGTGGACACTGTCATGGTGACCCTTGTCAGAACCTCGGTGAGAAGGTCCTGCTGCATTGCCTGGGTCCTCTCCGTCATCATGCTTGTCATCAGAGGTGATGTCTTTGTTGGAGTCAGCATATGAGTCGGAGTCGTCTTCTTCATCATCATCGCCATCCTCGTCGTCCGCGGCCTTGTCTACTTGCTTTTTACTGGCGGACGATTTGCATCGCCGATGGGTGGCTTGTAGATCATCAAAAGCCACTTGCAGATGCTCGTTTATTTCGAGCAGTGCATCATGGGTTTCTTTAAAGTCAGTATATCTGCCCTCGGTGGAGAGGAGACGTTCTATAAGATTAGTGACTTGAGCACGTGTCTGCTGGATTGCATCATTATTGGACTCCGCTTGGTGATGTTGTAGTTGTGTAAGTGTGCTGTTGATGGTGTCCAAGCGCGTGCTCAGAATTTCTTGCTGTTGCTGGAGCTCGCGGAGAGTCTCTGGCAGAGGCTGAGTCTGCTTGGAGATCTCATTGACTTGCTTCGCCGTTGCTTCTTGCTAACGCGTCGCTCCAAGGACCAGGTCCGGCAGGTTGTTGTAGTGGTTGTTGATGTGATCAACTTGCTTAGCCACCTCATCCTGTCGTTGCTGGAGGCCTTGGAGGATGGTGGGCAAGGCACAGTGTTGTTCGTGGATCGTGGTCACCTGTCGTGATATACCCTGCACATAAGAAAGAATAGAATTTAATATATTAGAGGGATCGGTGAGGAGGTTTCGGACAACGTCAAATTGACGGTCAAATTCCTCACCGATATTAGCAAAAGGGACCCTAGGAGTGGAAGGGTGAGATGGCTGGGGTCTACGTGGAATGGTGTTAGTGTCTTGCGGAAGAGACACTGATGATGCCCCGAGCTGCGTAGTGACTATGGATGTAGTCACTAGCGGTGTTGGGGTGGTGGTGGATGTGAAAAGTGGTGGGATTTGAGGTGAAATTGGTGGCAGCGATAGTGATGGGGTGGAAACGGCAGAGGTGAAAGGGAAAGTTGTGAAGTCGGGCATGGGGATGGAGAAGGGAAAGCCCTAGGTAGATAGGGGTGATGAAGTGGATGTGAATGGTTGCATTGATGTGATGGGGAAGAAGGGAGTGGTTGAAGTTGGAATGGTGAAAGGTGGAGTGGTGGCAGCGGTTAGCTGCTCATGTAGACTCTGAATGAAAGAGTCGATAGAGGAGGACGTTAAGATTTCTTCATGGAGCTTCTCGGCCTCTGGATTTGGCCTAGATGTTGGTGTCCCCGACAGCTGTTGGGCCTGCAACTGCCTTCTAGAAGGCCGTTTGACAGGTATTTTGGATGGACGAGCTGCCGGGGCTGTGATGCTCAGTTCTGTCTGTCCCGCTGTTGCTTTCTGTTCGGTTGTTTTAACTGAAGCTAGGAGTTGTTTAAGCTCCTCGTCAGAGAAGAGGAGATTTTCTTTGTCGTATTTTGCTAGCTCGGGGAGCGGGAGGAGTGTTCTGGATGACTTGACCGCAGGGAAGAAGACGTAATAAAGTTTTTCATCATTTTCTTTAATAATGAACGAGTTCTTCAAGGTTTGTTCATTAGTAAGGATGTTGCCCATTATTTGCGTGCAGCGCGGTAGGGGTTTGTCCATCTTGAGATATTTTATGATGGATGTGACATGACCTCCCATGTAAATTTCCTTTCCTATGGTGTAGTTGAAGAATTTTTGTATCAAAAGTCGTCCGATGTTGACTGACTTTCCATGTAGGATTGACCATAGGATAAAAAGATCGGCAGTGATGACGTTTCCTCCCTCTGATCTGGGGAGCAGCGCACTGGTAATGATTTGATGAAGTGTGCACACGAACCCTGAGTGAATGTTGGAGGCTTTACAAGTTTTTGGCTCGTAGATTGGGATCCCTGTTAGTGACTTCCAGAAGGTATGTTTATTGAACGGGTCGTTCTCTATTCCTACAACTCCGACCTTTTTGAGTTGCTCAGGATTGTCAATAAAGATAGCATTTAAAAGATTTTCTATTATCACAACATCATTCCCAAAGAGCTTCGTGACCAGTCGACGATCACCACCATCCCTTGCTCTCTGTGCGATTTCCACCATTTCTTTAATAAGATGGGTGAAGAATTATGTGGTGGGCTCGACATATAAGACTTTGGGGATAAGACAGAGTCTGGATAGGTTAGCGTTGTCGAGCATTGTGAGGACTCTTTCATAGATCCCCATCTTCAGCAGTACGCTTGAGCAGACGTACTTTGTTGGTTTCATGATTTTGTCGATAGATTGGATGGTGTGGATGTACAGGTTTTCATGTGGGGGTGCGGAGGTGGTGAGAATTGAGAAGGTGGGGGTGGTGGCAGGGATGGTGGTGGTCGATGTTGCAAAGGGTTGGTCCATAGCAGAGACGGGACAAACTTGTTTTCTTGCCCGTTTCTTGGAGGGTTGTCCGGGTGCAGCTTCCTGTACTTTGCATTTTCCTTTTTGTTCTTTGGATGGGGAGTCCTCCTCTGGATTTGGAGTGTATTCCGAGCCTTCATCATCATCAGATTGCTCGGGAGTCGAAGGAAAGAAAGACGAAGGGGTAGGGTTTATATTTATAGGAAACGGGGGTTGACCTGAAAAAAACCCTAGGTCAAACAATTTTAGCGACCGTTTGGACTCCAAACGGTTTGAAGACCGTTTGGTTCCAAACAGTTTGCAGACCGTTTGGTTCCAAACGGTTTCAGAACCGTTTGGTTCCAAATGGTTTCAGAACTGTTTGGTAGGGTTAAGGTCGAACGAAGATTTGATATTTTTATGTTTGTTTTAGTTATGTGAATTTTTTTTGTATATTATCGTTTTGCTATTTTTATGTTTGTTATGATTGTAAATTTTTTTTTTTGTATTTTCATAAGATAAACCTAAGGTAAAAAGAACGGGAAAACGAGAAAAGAATGAAATCTTGGGTTGCCTCCCAAGTAGCACTTGGGTTTTACGTCGCTGGCTCGATGAAGCTGTAATAGAGTTATGTTGTGGGTATAGAATCTTTGATTTCAATGGTTTGTCTTGGCATTTTGTCTTCCGGAGTGAAGTATCTTTTTAAACGGTGACCGTTGACCGTTGATCGTTCTTTCTCCTCCGTTGTTGTCTATAATAATGGCAGCTCCAGTTGGGTAAATATGTTTTATAGTAAAGGGCCCGGACCATTTTGTTCTAAGTTTTGTAGGAAATAACTTGAGCTTGGAGTTGAAAAGGAGCACTTTGTCGCCAACGGTGATATCTTTTCTATTGATATGACCATCATGCCACATTTTTATTTGCTCCTTATAGATTTTGGCACTGTGATAGGAGGTCATTCAGAGCTCTTCTAACTCCTGCAACTGGAGTTGTCTATTCTCACATGCATTTTTAAGATCGAAGTTTAATTGTTTGATTGCCCACCAGGCTTTATGTTCCAGCTCTACTGGAAGATGACAGGACTTCCCGTACACCAAACGGAACAGGGTTGTTTCGATTGGTGTTTTATATGCAGTTCGGTATGCCCAAAGGGCATCAGGAAGTTTGGTGGACCAATCAGTGCGGTTTCTGTTCACCATTTTTTCAAGAATCGCCTTTAGTTGTCTATTGGATATCTCGACCTGACCACTTGTCTGTGGGTGGTAGGGCGTGGTGACTTTGTGATTGACTCCATACTTTTCAATAAAGCTTCAAAACTGCGTTCCAAAAAATGGGTCCCGCCGTCCGATATGACAGTTCTTGGAACTCCAAATCTTGGGTAAATAACATCTTTAAACAATTTAATAACAGGCTTGGAATCACTGGATACAGTGGGTACAGCTTCGACCCATTTTGAGACATAGTATACTGCGACCAAGATGTAAAAGAAGCCATAGGATGGGGGGAAAGGGCCCATGTAGTCTACCCCCCATACATCAAAAAGCTCAATTTCCTGCCACATGGTGAGTGGCATTTCGTCTCTTTTTGATATGTTGCCAGAAAATTGGCATTTGTTACAGGCTTTCACAAAATCGTACGAATCCTTTGATATGGTGGGCCAGAAGAAACCGGATTGTAAAACTTTTATAGCTATTTTCTTAGCACTCATGTGCCCCCCCGTAGGTCCCGAATGGCAATGCTCTAGGACCGGGGTTATTTCCTCTTCTGGAAAACAACGACGGAAAAGTCCGTCAGCACAAAGGTGAAAAAGGTAAGGTTCATCCCAATGATATTGTTTTATGTCATGAAGGAACTTCCTTTTGTCATGATAGGAAGCATAGGGGTGGATAATCCCTGAGGCTAGATAATTGACGATATCCGCATACCAAGGGAATGCATGGGTGACCTTCATAAGTTGGTCATCTGGAAGAGAATCCCGGATAGGGATTTTATCCTCTTCTTCAACCTCGATACGGCTGAGATGATCAGCTACAACGTTCTCCACTCCAGTTTTATCCTTTATTTCCATGTCGAATTCCTGAAGCATCAGCACCCAGCGGATGAGCCTAGGTTTGGCATCTTGCTTTTGAATCAGGTATCGAATAGCGGAGTGGTCGGTATAAACAATGACCTTAGAGCCAATCAAATACGAGCGAAATTTTTCAAATGCATAGATGATAGCCAGAAACTCTTTCTCCATAGTGGTGTAGTTTATCTGCGCTTCATCTAGCGTTTTAGATGCATAGTAGATAACATAGGGTTTCTTATCAATTCGATGTCCTAGAACGGCCCCTATGGCATAATCACTTGAGTCGCACATGATTTCGAAGGGCAGCGACCAATCTGGAGCTCGTAGAATAGGAGCGGAGATTAACGCATCCTTAAGGGTAGAGAAACTTTTCATACACTCCTGATTGAATATGATCTCGGCATCTTTGGTCAGGAGTTGGGTCATGGGTTTGGCAATCTTTGAGAAATCTTTGATGAATCTCCTATAGAATCCTGCATGACCCAGGAAAGCTCGAACTCCTCTTATGTCCTTTCGAGGTGACAGCTTTGAGATAACATCGATTTTTGCTTTATCAACCTCTATTCCTCTATCACATACCCTGTGTCCGAGGATGACACCTTCTGTTACCATAAAATGGCATTTCTCCCAATTCAAGATAAGGTTCGTTTCCTCACAGCGTTGTAGAACATGTCCAAGATTTATTAAACAGTTTTCGAAAGAATCTTCGTACACTGAGAAATCGTCCATAAACACCTCCATGACGGATTATGTTAAACCGGTGAAGATAGCAGACATACATCGTTGGAAAGTGGCGGGTGCGTTACATAGCCCAAACGACATTCTTCTAAAGGCATATGTCCCAAAAGGACATGTGAAGGTGGTTTTTTCCTGGTCCTCCGGGTGTATGGGTATTTGGTAAAACCCGGAGTAACCGTCGAGGTAACAAAAATATTTTTGGTGAGTTAGGCGTTCCAGGACTTCATCAAGGAAAGGTAGAGGGTAGTGGTCTTTCCTTGTGGCTTTGTTCAACTTTCTATAATCAATACACATTCGCCATACAATTACAGTCCTGGTAGGCACTGGTTCATTTTTGTCATTTAGCACTACAATAGTGCCTCCCTTTTTTGGAACAACCTGAACGGGGCTGACCCACTGGGAGTCAGAAATAGGATAGATCATGCCGGCTTTGAGTAATTTAAGAACCTCCAGACGCACTACCTCCTTTAGATTAGGATTTAGTTTTCTTTGATGTTCTCGAGAGGGCTTGAGTTCATCAACCATAGGAAGTTTATGCATACATAGGTCTGGATTTATGCCCATTAGGTCAGTTATATATCTTATATCCTATGACCTTTTTATGCTTCCTCAGCTCGTTCAGAAGCTTTTCCTCTTGATCTCCTGTAAGGGTGGAGTTGATGATAATTGGGCACAGTTTTTCCTTATCTAAGAAAGCATGTTTAAGCCCTGTGGGTAAGGTCTTCATTTCAGGGGTTTTCGGTGGCTCAGCTGCTCCTATAACAATAACGACTTTAAGTTATTCAAAAGTGGCCTTTGGCACTTCTTCGGCCTTTTCTAGATGTTGGAGGCACTGTTGAACTAATTCATTCGCGGAGAATTCAACCTCCGGATTGATTAGAACATTTTCAAGTTTGTCAACTGGTTCGGAGATTTCCAACTGTGACATTTCTTGAATAGCATCAAGGAGGAAAACCTCCTCTTGGATGCTGGGCCCTTTCATATTATTAAGGAATCGGAATTGAATTGCTTCTTTTCTGAGCCTAAGAATGATGGTACCAGCTTTAACGTCAATGAGCGCTCTGGCAGTAGCGAGGAATGGTCTGCCAAAAATGATTAGATACCTCAGGTCTTCTTTAATGTCCATGACAATGAAGTCGCATGGTACATAAGCATCCTTGCCTATCCTTACCGGAATATCTTCAATGATCCCCAAAGGTGCGGTTATAGTGGAATCGGCTAATTGGATAGTCATTGATGTAGGCAGCAATTCAGTGAAACCCAGACGTTTGCACATTGAGTAAGGCATAATAGATATGCTGGCCCCAAGGTCAGCTAATCCCTTTTTAGAAGATGCATTGCCAATGCAACATTAGATTCCGAAGGAACCTGGGTCCTTCTTCTTTTTGGGCATCTTGTTTAAGATGATGACCGAAGTGGTCTGAGCAAGCTTAACAGTTTCTTGCTCCTCGGTTATGTACTTTCTTGATAATAAGGTCTTGAGGTATTTCGCCCAGGCTGACACTTCGGAAAGAGCATCAAGGAGTGGGATATCAATGTATAGTTTCTTCATTGCCTCTTTGAACTTTTGAAACATGGTGTCCATCTTTGTTTCTCATAATCTTCCTGGGTACGGGATTCTTGCTTTGTATTGCAAAACTTCAGGTTCTGTGAACACTTTATCTTTGCCCTTTGTGTCCTCGAAGGGCTTCTCCATTCCTTGTTGCGGGTTCTCATTCGTCATGAAAGCAGGGGTATCATCATTATCCAGGGTGATCTTGGTAGTCTCATGAAGAATGCGTCCAGATCTGGTGGTGAGGGCATTCAACTGCTCATGTCTGTTTTGTCCATGCTTAGGATTTGATTCAGGCTCCCCAACAAACGTACCTGCTGAGGGCTTCAATTGTGCAGCGATCTGAGCAAGCTGAGCTTCAACTGCTTTTTGCTGAGCCTACTGGTTAGCTAGCATAGTTTGCTGTGATTGTAACATCTGCCTGATCAAGGATATTTCATCTTCCGGTTGGGCAGGAGCATTTTTCGGAGGAATTGATTGCTGGGTTTGTTGAGATTGTTGGGGTGGTAACACCAACTGAGGTTGCTGAGTATCCAACTGTGGGTGGAGCGGGGGATGAGTGTACTGGTAGTAGGACGATTGGTACCTGGGGTAATTAGCCCTAGGGAAGTTACTCCTAGAATTTCCTTGGTTTTGGTTGAAGTTGTTTGGGAATCCAGGTGTTAGCCTACTAGTAGATCCCCCCTGTGTTTGATGTTGAGGATTGGCAGTCCCAGCAGGGTTTCCATACTGAAACCCTGGATGATTCCTTGGCTGATTAGGGTTGTAGTAGACTTGCCAAGGGATAGAGTGGATAGAGTTGACTTGTTCCGGTAGTTGCTCTTCCGACTGATCAATGATAGGTTCATATGGTTGTGGTGGTGGATGCAGATCCATCATCTCATTATATAGCATACCACAGGAAAGAGTCAGATGGTCAGAAGCATGACAAGCCTCACAGGATCCCGTGACGGCTTTGACTTGTTGAACTTGAAGAGTTTTCTTCTTATCGATCTCTCCGAGAGAAGTCTCGAGAGCTTGTTGTTTATGAACTATGGTTTTCAGGACTTTAGCTATTTCTTTCATCTGTATTGATTCTTCAGCTTTGAAAACTTTGAGGACACCTATACTGGCTGACCGTCCCCAGTTGGACTGGTTTTCAGCTCTGAGAGTAACAATCTTCCATGCGTCCTCGTAATTTTTCCTCATGAAGTTTCCTCCAGAAGAGGAATCTAAGAATTGTTTAATATCATCGCTTACTCCCCGGAAGAAGGTTTCTATCAGTTGATTCTGGGAGATTCCATGATGAGGGCATTTATGCAGAAGTTCTTTAAATCTCTCCCATGCCTCAACAAGGGTTTCTCCAGGCAGCTGAGAGAAGTGATTGATCTTCCCTCTGATTTCATATGTCAGTGAGGGTGGAAAGAACTTCTCTAAGAACTTTTCCTCAAGAGGAGCCCAGGTGGTTATTATTGGTTCTCTGTCAAGTGAGTTATACCAACTCAAGGCCCTCCCAGATAGGGTGAAATGGAATAGATGAAGCATTATCGCATCATAAGTGACACCAGCTTGTGGAACCAGGCGACACAACACCTTAAACCTTTTTAAATGATCCATGCAATCATCTCTAGAACCTCCGGAGAAAGATATGCCTTGCATGATCTGGATCCACTGGGTCCGAATCTCAAAGTTGGGGATATTAATAATCGGAGGTCAGACCGGGTGGTTATCCTCATAGTTCTTTGGGACTGCGTAGTCCCTCAGTTGTTTGTTTCTTAACTCCAACTGAGCAGCTTGGGTTGCTGCCTCAGGTTTAGCTCTGATGTGAGCCTGCTCTTCCGCCCGAATCTCCGCTTGGATTTGGGCATGAGTTTCAGCGATGAGTTGTGCCCTTTGAGCGGCGATGGTGGCGTTGACCCTCTCCATTACCAAAGCAGCCTGGCGTTGATCTTCAGCCATTTGCCTGGCCCTTTGGCGATTGAGTCGAATGCGGCGGTGGAAGCTTCTCTCTACCTCAGAGTCAAACTCCGGATCAGGGGAGAATCCGAGGCTATGCGCAAGTTGCATACATGATTTCTACCTGAGTAGAGAAAAGAAAACACCTTTAGATAATGACAAAGATATGATAGTTTCAAGAAGATATAGTGTTATGATTAAAAAGAAAGTGTAAAATCCTAACCAACTAGAAAGGTACTAAGTGAAATTACAACGTTCCGTTGTCCCCAACAACGACGCCAATTTTTGATGGAGCTTCCACTTACGTGGAATTGCGTGCACCACTAAAAATCCTAAAGATGGTAAGTCTTTAAGTTTAGCCTTGCTTATAATAGATAGAAAACTCCACCCACGTATGCTAAGATACATGGAAGTCTTATCGCAGTATAGTTAAGGGTCGAATCCACGGGACAACAGTCTTGTTGCAAGCAACAAGATGGAAAACGTATGGAACTTCACTCAGTTACTTACTAGCAGGTATTTATATCGAAATTTGGATTTTGATTTTTTTAACTAAGAACATGAAAAGTAAAGAAAGCAGGTAAATCTAATGAGTTAAACTATGATAAAAAATCACTAAGGTGTGATCGGTTTTTCACCACCACTACACATCGATCAACACATGCAAAGCAAAACTTAACCTACAAAAAGAGTCCAGTCAGTTAGTATCCTTGTAGACTTAGCCTCCTTTCGGAGAATCTAACTACGAGAAGTGCGGGAATGTTGCAACGCCAGCCATTCCCGAACAAATGGTCACATCACTTTGCATCATTCCCCTCGCAAAGTGTGTTCCTCGACTTATCAAGGTTGCACTTCCATACGTCAACTGATTCCATTTCATAGTATGAAAGTGCAACAGATGATAGTGAGTTTACTCCACTTCTTTAGATACACTTCTAGATACCGAAACAGATGCATGGTGAATACATGAACCAAGAACCAACATACAAACGAGTTTCAAATCTAATAGTACAAACGTAGACAATCCATACTAAGAGATAAGAGATAACACAAGTTGGAGACCAAGCAACATGCATTCATTAATCGTTTGATGTCAAACTGACAAAGATAAGAACTCTATATTACAACCTAAGGATTACATTTACATGATATGAAAGCATGGGTAGCGGGGCTACTCCCCGCACCCTATTGAAGAAGACTACTCGCTCATGACTAGGACAAAGAAGGAGGCAAGAAAAGAGAGAAAGAGCATCATCCCCACAAAGGAGAGAGGAAAGTCAACCCCTTGGAGAGAGAGAAACGATCCACCAGCTTCACCGGTTGCTCGATGATGAGATCTCCCTCTTCCCACCTTCTTTGGCAGAGAGAGAGAAAGAAACTTCGAGATGGAGTATGAGTCTCAGACCGGCAGCCCCTGGGCGGAGGATGGAAGTAGCAAGAGCTCTGGAATGATTGAGGCAGCCTTTGGGCGTCTAAAAACTTTATGCCTGGTGGAGGACCCTTGGGGTCTTATTCATAGGCCTTAAGTGAAGTCCAAACGGTTTGGAGACCGTTTGGACCTCAAGATCGTTTGGACCTCAAGACCGTTTGGTCCTGAGACCGTTTGGACCTTGAGACCGTTTGAACCTTGAGACCGTTTGATCTCCATGCGGTCTTGGGACCGGTTGGCTTCATGCGGTCTTGGGACCGTTTGACTCCATGCGGTCTCAGGACTGGTTGGCTTCATGCGGTCTTTGGACTGTGTGACTCCATGCGGTCTCGGGACCGGTTGGCATCATGTGGTCTCGGGACCGGTTGGCTTCATGCGGTCTCAAGACCGGTTGGCTTCATGCGGTCTCGGGACCGGTTGGCTTCATGCGGTCTCGAGACCGATTGGCTTCATGCGGTCTAGGGACCGTGTGACTCCATGCGGTCTCGAGATCGGTTGGCTTTATGCTGACTTGGGACCATTTGACTCCATGCGGTCTCAGGACCGTTTGGCTTCATGCGGTCTTGGGACCGTTTGACTCCATGCGGTCTCAGGACCATTTGGCTTCATGTGGTCTTGGGACCGTTTGACTCCATGTGGTCTCGAGACTGATTGGCTTCATGCGGTCTCGAGACCGATTGGCTTCATGCGGTCTTGGGACCGTTTGAATCCATCCGGTCTTGAGGTTGAGTTATTCTTTTATGATTTTTTTTGTGCTTTTTCTGCATATATAGAAAGGAAAGTTAGTCTGATGGTATATTTACAAAAAAAGGGTAAAATTAGGATTATGTATAGTTTAAGCTTTAGAAAGAGTATGGAAAACTAAAGAAAATGACTAAGATAATCGACTAAAATAGAAGGTTATCAATTTGCATTAATGGAATTATAAAACCCTTCCAGTTGTGTCACGTACATAGCCTCATGTTTGTGACGACCCCAATTTCTATATACTTTGCTTAGTGACATTCACATATATGCACTCATATCTAAGATGTTAGAAGGGAAAATACATGAGATTAAGGAAGCCAACTAAATCAGAGAAATGAGCTAGATCGTTGTTCACAACACCATTGTATAGCCACACAAACAAACATTCATTAATGATAATAAAGTCATTACATAAAATTATTGGGATAGAAGAGATGAATAGTTCTATAAAAGAAAAGAAAATATTACATAGGATTTAGAACATCCTATACATCATTATAAGAATAAGCAACTATCTAACAGAAAAAGAGATGAGAAATAGAAATCTATCTAATCTATCCTCCATGTCCATTGATTGATGATTTTCAGTACTTTAAGATGCATCATGTGTTCCTTGTACCTAGAGAATACGAGAAACAAAAAATCAACATAAAGTTGGTATGTGATTGTAAAAATGCTATACTATGTTGGCATATTGAAAATAGTTTAAAAATAAGAAAGAGAACAAAACATTATTTAAAGGCAGAAAATTAGGTAAACCCAAGTTACTTAATCATATTTTCAATGAACATACATTACTATGGTGGACTTAGCACATTATCACATATATTAGTGGGCCCTTCCCTGTGTACCTTGTACTCTAGGGATCTCCCCATATGCCATGTACTCTAGGGAGGTTCTAGTCAACATTAATGCTTTTCCCTCTCTAATAGGTAGATTAATGAACACCATCAGTAACTATATTTCATTTTCATTCCCTTAGTGTTCTTTAGTGTTCAGGAGAAAATGGAAATGCACATAGATATCCATCAAACAAGGTATTCAAATACATGCAAGTAGATACTCATAATTAACATCTAGTAAAACTAGTCATATACTTATATCCACGTACCTTGGATCTCATATCTTGATTTCAACAAGCTTAGATTAAGACAGAGAGACAGAGAGTAGATCACCCTAAATGAGAAATAAGACCTAATGTCATAATGTTTTTTCAACACCTTATATTAGGGCTTTGGTCATACTAGGGTTTTCATTTAGTGTCTTGTGTCTTAAACCAAAGTATAATAGGGGGAATATTCATGTTAGGGATCAAAGTGTGGATGTAGATATTTAATATAAAAGATCTTATCTTAATAATCATTATTACAGTGATATAGAAATACACCATTTATGCGGTTTAAGAAGTATCAGGCCCATTATAGAGAAATAGCCTAGGGTTTCGAGTCAGAGAGAACATGATTAGGTTTGTGTCTTAGGGTTTTTCATAAATATTGATCCCTATTATCATATTTATTTTCTATAAGTTAATTCATAAAGAAAATCAAATAAAGTCCAAAAGAAAGGTGCATCAATTCTAGGATTGGATTTTGGCATTTGCAACATTGTATACAGATTCTTCTTATTTTCCTGAGAACATGGATATTTTATGAGAATTTTTTAGATACTGGAGATATTTATAATCAATTTTATAAGATCTGACCAATCATATATTTTTAGAGAAATAAATGAAAAATAAAAAAGGAAAGCGAGCTTAGCTTTGCAGATCAGATGAGGGATCCGACTTACCGAATCCTCCCACTAATCCATGAGTGGACGCTGGTCAGAGGAAAGGGGCTCAACGTTAGAAAATGATGATGATGTCCACGAGGCTCGAATGCATTCAATCAATGAGTATGGGCATAGTGGGTATTCCACCTGCTTGATTATTCCTTGCTCACGCACGCCATTGCTGCAGCGAGGGGACAACAGAGGTGAGGTGAGGTAGGGGTAACCAAGGGGTGTTGGGTAGGGCTGAGGTGTGGGATGAGTTTGTGGGGTCTCAGTGGTTGTGAGGAAATAGAGACCATCACCGGTGGTGGAGCGAGCTCATTTTTCTGATCAAAATAAGTTGAGATGTAATGAGAAAAGAAGGTGGATTGTTACCTTCCCTCAGGTTGGATTAAGGGATTGAGAAGCTCTGTGTGGGGTTCGTGAGGCTCTATGATTGCTCCTTGTGGCCCAACTATGTCCCGACCTCAGTGGCGATGAAGCTATGGAGCTCGGTTGTCATGGCTAGTCGACTCGGGGCCCTGGGTGTTTGCGGCTCCAATGGGGGGTACTTCTTGGCTCACCAAGACCCGATGATGGTGTAGCCATGAGGATTGGAATGGGGAGGATCTTGGAGTTAAGGAGGAGGTCAGGTTCAGGTGAAGTGAGGTGATTGAGGATAGGGAGATAGGACAGACCTTTGGTGCAATTGAGGATGGGGAACAATTAAAGGAAGGTAGGATCAACTCGTGGGGGGTTTATATAGCTTTAGGGAGGTGTAGAGGGTGAAGCTCTAAAATAGGTGTCATCGCCAGTGCGAGGCACAAAGAGTAGGGGGCTCATTCTCCCTGATCTGAGGGAGATGGGTGACTTGGAAGGGGTCGTTGGGTTCGTTCGGGTGAGAGGAATTTTTCCTCAAAATATCTCACATAGGTGAAGCGAGAGTCGGGTGTGGGGGCATTGGAGAGATTGTCGCTCTGTTGGGGCCGAATCCCTGGTCGTGTGGGAGTTTAGGGACGACCCCGTCATCATTGGATCTTGCATGGTCTACGATCAGAAGATCAAACGACTAGGATGGGTTCCTTTAAGTGATCTCTACCCAGGTTAGTAAATAGGGGCCGCGTGACACATTTGATAAATTAAAATCTAAGACTTAATTCATGGGGTCCAAAGTAAAATGGAATATGTACATGAAATTCAATTGGCCATATCTTCTAATCTATTAATCCAACTGAATTGAAATTTTAAGGAGGGTTTCATGACATTATCAAGTAGCTATAGTATAAAATTGGGGATCAAATTCAAAGGTTAAACATGTTTATTGACTAAATACATTAATATCTACACTTCACCTTCATGTGACACTTAGGGTTTTGCATTATGTGAAATTGATAGGCCATTTAGTGAATTTAGTGAGGGAGATGGTTGAGGGTCTTATTGGAATTAACAAAATTTATAAGAGAGATAAATATATTTAAAAACTTATTAAAACTCACTTTGTCATATTCACCCCTCCTTTTAAGAATTTTGTCCCCAAAATTCAAGCATATTGAAAAAGGTGGGGATATTTGTTCTCGACCTCGGACTTGAGCTCCTAGGTGGCATCACTTTGATCAAGGTGGCTCCAGAGAACTTTCAAAATATCTATATGTAGGTTACTAAGAAGATCCTTATTCTTGAAATCAAGAATCCTGATTGGGGACTCTACATAAGATAGATCATCTTTCAACTCGAGGGGCTCATGATTCAGAATGTGACTAGGGTCTTTGATATAAGGCTTCAAATTAGATACATGAAAGACATTATGCATGGCACTATACTGAGGTGGCAAGGTGAGACAATAGGCACATTCACCAACCCTTTCTAGAATCTCAAAGGGTCCAACATAACAAGGACTGAGCCTTCCTTTATTCTTGGCCAAAGCTCAAATAGGTCAGATTTTTATAATGACATGGTCACCTTATTTGAACTAACGTTCCTATCGGTGAGCATCTACATAAGATTTCTGCTTATCATGTGCCCACTTCATCCTCTGCCTGATTAGTGTGACTTTATTTGTATACAGTTGCATCTCTTTAGATTTCATCAGGGTATGTTCTCTGACGTCGCCCTAGTGTAACGGAGGTCTGCACAGTCGACCATAGAGAGCTTCATAGGGAGGCATCCCAATACTCGCATGATAGCTATTATTATAGGAAAACTCAGCTAAAGGCATATAGTAGTCCCACGAACCTTCCCAATTGAGAACACAAGCCCGCAGAAGATCCTCCAGAATCAGCACTGTGTGTTATGACTGTTCGTCTGTCCGAGGATGGTAAGATGTACTGAAGTTTAGTTTGGTTCCCAATTCTTCTTGAACTTGCTTCCACAACTTTGAGGTGAACTTCGAGTCCCTATCATAGACAATAGACAATGGAACACCATGCAGACATACTATCTCACATATATAAAGGTCGGCCAACTCAGAAACTTTTGTAGTGGTCTTCACAGGGAGGAAATGAGCTGACTTGGTGAGACGATCCAATATGACGCATGCAACGTCGTACCCCTTGCTCGTCGTGGGTATCCCCACTACGAAATCCATGGTGATGTGTTCCTATTTCCATTCTAGAATTTTAAGTGGTTGTAGTAGACTGTCTGGTCTCTGATGCTCGACCTTGATTCTTTGGCATGTCAGACATCTGGACACGAATTTGGAAATATCACACTTCATGCCCCTCTACCAGAACTGACATTGTAGGTCTTTGTACATCTTCATTGTGTCAGGATGAACTCTGTACTTTGACCCATGTGCCTTATTGAGAATCTTTATCATTATAACTGACTTCTCAGGAACCCACATACGGTTCTTGTATCGAAGACCACCATCGAGACCCACAGACAGATGTGTTTGCGGCTTGTCTAGGAGAGATGAGAGATCTACAAGATCAAGACTATCTTTCTGTGCCTCAAGGAGTTTGGAATGAAAGTTAGACGTGATTGAGATGTTGTTGACATGCATATGATCAGACATAGGTCATCCATATTTCTCCATTCGGGAACAGATAAGGATGCACACACGGCCCTTTTTCTACTAAGGGAGCCAATGACTACATTTGCCTTACCCAGATGATAGGCAATAGTGAAATCGTTGTCCTTTAGATACTCGATCCATCAACGTTGATGCATTTTCAGATCTTTCTGTGTCATAATGTACTTCAGGCTTTTGTGGTCGGTGAAGATATCAAACATTTCCCTATACAAGTAGTGCCTCTGGATTTTGAGAGCATGAATGATTACAGCTAATTCAACATATTGTGTGGGATAATTCTATTCATTGGGTTTTAGCTGTCTGGATGCAAAGGGCACCACTTTTCCATTCTGCTATAGGACACATCCTAAACCATTCCTTGAAGCATCAGTGAATATCACAAACCCTTTGTTGTCAGATGGTAGAACAAGAATAGGAGCCGACGTCAACTTCTGCTTTAATTGCTGGAAACTGGACTCACAAAGTAGATGACTAGATGAAGTGTTCATCCTTTCGAGTAAGTTTAGTCAAAGGAAGTGCAAATTTGGAGAAATTCAGAATAAAGTGATGATAATATCCAGCTAAACACAAAAAGCTCCAGATTTTAGAATGATTTTTAGGTGGTTGCCAATCAAGTAAAGCAGAGAATTTTATGGGATTAATAGATATGTTACCCCCATAAATGACATGTCCAAGAAACATGACTTTATCAATCTAGAATTCACATTTAGAAAGCTTGCCATAGAATTTCTTGGTTCAAAGTATCTCAAGAACTACCTTCAAGTGATCCTGATGCTTCTCCATAGAATCAGAGTAGATCAAGATATCATCAAAGAAGATGACCACAAACTCATCAAGATAAGATTGGAAGATTTTGTTCATCAAGTTCATAAATATGCCAGTTGTGTTGGTCAAATCGAATGGCATCAATAGAAATTTGTAATGCCAATAACGAGTTCAAAAAGCTATTTTGGGAATATAAAAATCTTTGACTTTAAGTTGATGGTAGCCAGATCGAAGATCAATTTTTGAGAAAACCATGGCAATGCAAAGTTGATCAAAGAGGTCATCAATGTGAGGGAGAGGGTACTTGTTTTTAATGGTAGCTTGGTTCAACATGTGATAGTCAGTACACATTCGCATAGAACCATCCTTCTTTTTGACAAAGAGGACAGGTGCACCCCAAGGGGAAAGACTAGGATGGATGAATCCTTTATCAATAAGCTCTTGAAACTATTTCTTCAACTCCATAAGCTCAGTAGGATCCATCCTATATGGTGCCCTAGAAATAAGAGTGGGTCCAGGAAGAAGATCTATGGATAACTCAATGTCTCTATTTGGAGGAATCCCAGGAAGCTCCTCTAGAAATATGTCAGGAAAGTCATGTACCACCTCCAGTCTTTCTACATGCCCGCTACTAGGACTTGTCTCTGAGACTAATGCGAGGAAGACTCTACATCCTTGGGAAATGGGCTTTTTAGCTTTAAGAGAGGAAATTATGATATTATTACAGAATTGCCTCCGTTAGGGATCTTTATAGGATAACAATGACGTTGAGAGTGGACTACCATCTTATTTCTACAGTCGATGTGGGCATGATATGTGTATAGACAATACAAGCCAAGTATAGTATCAAAGTCTTCCGTAGTTAAGAGAATGAATTCAAAGGGTATATCATGATTTTCAATTTTTAAAGAGAGGACATCAGTTTTCTATAGGGTAGTGAGTATTTTTCCACTAGGAGTAGACACATCCAAAATATATCCAAAGTCCCTTATATGTAGATATAACATAGATGCCAGAGTTCGAGAAATAAAATTTTTTGTAGATCCAGAGTTGAATAAAGCCTTAACATGATGATTATTTAATAATATGGTGCTTACAAAGGATAATTGAGTTATGAAAAATTTGAAGGCTTGAACAAGATATTAGATTATGAAAAGAATTTAGGTTACCTTCACAAAGTTTGTTGGGGTTTGCCTTGGCCTCATCTACATTCACTGCAAAAACTCTACCATTGCGGTGTTCCTGAGGCGGTGGAGCACCTACTGTAGGATTTCCAAAGTTGGAGGGAGTTGGGAACTTGTCAATGAAATGACCCTCCTTCTTACAGATATAGCAGACTGGCTTGGTAAGGCGGCATACCCCACCATGGTGTCGCCCAAAAGTCTTGCAATTTGGGTGTACTATCTCTGTTGATTTTGGTTGTGCTTCTGTCCTCCTTTTCCTGAAACTCCTCCTTTCCCTAATCCCTTGATGTTATGGCCAGGATTGAACTTTCTAGACTTATCCTCCTCGGTGATAGTTAGCCCTAAGTACCCCATGCTGGAAGGTTTCTGCAAACCTTGTTCTCTCTCTACTTGAGCACCATGTCTAGGGCTTCATTGATGTTTCTAGGACAAGAGGCTATAACGAGGGTTTTCAGATGGGCGGAAAGGTAGTTAACATAGTGTTCAGTGAGGCAGCCTTCAGTCCTGATAGGTGCATAATGTTCCGGAAGCCTAAACTTCCAGGTGTAGGCAGCCACTGAGAGACTGCCCTGCCTAAGTTCCATGTACATCTTATCCTTCCTCTTCCTCTCAACTATAGGCATAAAATGGTCAATGAAAGGGTTTTGAAGGCTTCCCACCCCATGTTATCTACTTTGTCTTCCCTATTCCCGCCATAGTTTTTGCACCAGATTTTCACCCCTCCTTTAAGAAGATGGGTGAAAATTTTGACCTTCTTTTCCATAGGTACTTCTAGGGTACAAAAAGCATTCTCCAGAGAGAGGATCCAGGCCTCAGCCTTATCCATGACTTTAGGTTGGTCTTCCCCCCAAAAGATGTCAGGGTTAAGTTTGATGAAATCTATCACCATCACTTCCTTTTTCCAAGAGGAGCTAGTTTCAGGGGTTCCTTTTAGGGAAAACATTTCCATGACGTCTAGAAGGATTTTCTTTTGTTCCTGTCACCTTTCCTTGGTTGTGGTATCGTGATTAGGTACTTCAGAGGTTTCAAGTTCTTTCCTCTTCTTAGAGGATGACTCTTTAGAGGCCTTTGAGTTACGAGTCTTGGGAGGTATCTTCAAAATAGGTGGAACATATTAGATTTGTCATCAATCATTCTTTTTTTTTGATATCATATGATATTTCATTATTCTCCTTTATCAATTATTAATGATCTTAATGTTATGATTTGTGGAGGATACCTTAAAAATCCTTATCAGTCGACCCTTAGGACTTTCTAAATAGAATGATAAAGGTAAGAGGTAAATATTTAAAAATGAAGATGAGGGGGAACATTTTTCCTATAGAAGAGATGAGAGGGAAATATCTATAGATGAGAAGGGTCCTAATTAAGGTATGCCTAAGAAGTAGGGGAAATTTAGGATATCATTCAGGTAGACTTACATTGCCATATAGGTTGCCTTGTGATTGCCAAGCTAAGTGGCTCAAAGACCTTAGCCAGACCCATGGCAGATGCTATACTAGACACCTCCACCCTTCACATCCCTAACTCAAGGACTACCCTAGACTCACAATAGGGTGGATGAAGTCCATGTGACTATGATGTGTGAACATTGGTTTTAATACCAACTGTGACAATCCCAATTTCAATATACTTTCCTTAGTGACATTCACAATTATGCGTGCACTCATATCTATAGATGTCAGAAGGCAAAATATAAGAGATTACGGTAGCCAACTAAATAAGAGAAACAAGCCATATCTTTGTTTACAAAACCATTGCATAGCCACACAAACAAACATTCATTGATAATAATAAAGTCATTACATAAAATTATTGGGATAGAAAAGATGAATAGTTATACAAAAGAAAAGAAAATATTACATAGGATTTAGAACATCCTATACATCATCTAGAAGAATAAGAAACTATCTAACCAAAAATGAGATGAGAAATAGAAATCTATCTAATCTATCCTCCATGTCCATTTATTGATGACTTTTGGTACTTTAAGATGCATAATGTGTTCCTTGTACCTAGAAAATTCGAGAAACAAAAACATCGACATAAAGTTGGTATGTGGTTGTAAAAATGTTATATTATGCTGGAATATTCAAAATAGTTGAAAAAGAAGAAAGAGAAGAAAACATTATTTAAAGGTGGAAAATCAGGTAAACCCAAGTTAATCATATCTCAATGAACATGCATTACAATGGTGGACTTAGCACATTATCACATATATTATTGGGCCCTTCCCCGTGTACCATGTACTCTAGGGATCTCCCCATATACCATGTACTCTAGGGAGGTGCTAGTCAACATTAATTCTTTTCCCTCTCAAATAGGGAGATTAATGAACACCATCACTAATTACGTTTCATTTTCATTCCCTTAATGTTCTTTAGTGTTTAGGCAGAAATGACAATACACATAAATATACATCCAACAAGGTATTCAAATACATGCAAGCAAATACTCATAATTAACATCCAACAAAAGTAGTCATATACTTATATCCATGTACCTTGGATCTCAGATCTTGATTTCAATAAGCTTAGATTAAGAGAGAGAGAGTAGATCACCCTAAAAGAGAAATAAGACCTAATGTCATAATGTGTTTTAAACACCTTATATTAGGGTTTTGGTCATACTAGGGTTTTCATTTAGTGTCTTATGTCTTAAACCAAAGTATAATATAGGGAATATTCAAGTTAGGGATCAGAGTGTGGACGTAGATATTTAAGATAGTTAATCTTATCATAATCATCATTATGACAATGAGAAAGAAATATACCATATATGTGGTTTGAGAAGTATCAAGCCCATTATTGATCCACAACCTAGGGTTTCAAGTCAGCAAGAACATGATTAGGTTGGTGTCTCAAGGTTTTTCATAAATATTGATCCATATTATCATATTTATTTTCTATAAGTTAATTCATAAAGAAAATGAAATAAAATCCAAAAGAAAGGTGCATCGATTCGAGGATTGGATTTTGATATTTTCAATATTTTATATAGATTCTTCTTATTTTTCTTAGAACTTGGATATTTTATGAGGATTTTTTAGATATTGGAGCTATTTATAATCGATTTTACAAGAACTGGCCAATCAGATATTTTATAGAAAAACAAATGAAAAATAAAAAAAGGAAAGTGAGCTTAGCTTCACAAATCAGGTGAGAGATCCAACTTACTGGATCCTCCAACTGATCTACGAGCGGATGCTTGTCAAAGAAAAGGGGGTCAACGTTGGCAAATGGTGAGGATGCCCATGGGGCTCGAATGGATTCAATCGACGGGTATGGGAAAGGTGGGAATTCCACCTGCTTGATTATTCCTCACCCATGTGTGCCATGGTTGCAATGAGGGGACAACTGAGGTGAGGTGAGTTCAGGGTAACCAAGGGGTGTTGGGCAGTGTTGAGGTGTGGGTTGAGTTCACGGGGTCACTGTGGTTGCGAGGAAATAAATACCATCATCAGTGGTAGAGCGAGCTCATTTTTCTGATCCAAATAGGTCGAGATGAAATGTGAAAAGAAGGTGGATTGTTACCTACCCTCTGGTTGGATTGAGTGATTGAGAAGCTCTATGTGGGGTTTGTGAGGCTCTGTGATTGCTCCTTATGGCCCAACAATGTCTCGACCTAGGCGGCAATGAAGCTCTGGCGCTCGATTATCGTGGCTACTCGACTCGGGGCCCTGGGCATTCGCGACTCCAACAGGGGGTACTGCTTGACTCGCCAAGACCCCAGGATGGTGTAGCCATGGATGATAGGAATGGGAAGGCTCCTATAGTAAATGATAGGACAGGGTCAAGAGAAGTGAGGTGCTCGAGTTTGGGGAGGTAGGAGCGACCTTCGATGCAATTGAGAATGGGGAACGATCAAAGGAAGGCCAGATGAACTCGTGGTGGGTTTATATAGATGTAGGGAGGTGTAGAGGGTTAAGCCTTAAAATGGGAGTTGTCGCCCGTGAGAGGCGCAGAGGAGGGGGCTCGTTCTCCCTGATCCAAGGGATATGGGTAACTTGGTAGCGATCATTGGGTTCATTTAGGTGAGAGGAATTCATCCTCCAAATATCTCATGTAGGTGAAGCAAGAGTCGGGTGTGGGGGTGTTGGAGAAATTGTCGCTCTATTGGGGCCGAATCCTAGGTTGTGCAGGAGGTTAGGGACGACCGGGTCATCATTGGATCTGGCACGATCTATGATCAGAAGATCAGGCAGTTGGGATGGGTTCCCCTTATGTGATCCCTATCTAGGTTAGTAAGTAGGGGCCATGTGACACATTTGATCAATTAAAATTCGAGACTTTGGTCATGGGGTCCAAAGTTAAATGGCATATGTACATGAAATTCAATTGCCAATATCTCCTAATCAGTTAATCCAATTGAATTCAAATCTTAAGGAGGGCTTCATGACATTATTAGGTAGCTATGGTATAAAACTGGGGATCAAATTCGAAGGGTAAACATGGTTATTGACTAAATACATTAATATCTATAGTTCACCTTCATGTGACACTTCCATATGTCAAATTTCATAGTCTTCAAGTTCTAATAGCAAGCATGATCCACTGCAATTGGTTAAATAAAATCATCAGGTTCAACACTTTGAAATCACTTGAATTTATATCAACCAATTAGCTCTTCAAATGTCATCCACGTCAGTCTTAACATTTAAGACCCAATTTCCCTTATGGGTTTTATCCCTATAAGTGCTACCATTAAGGTCATACCTTATTTTGTTCTCATGGAAGTCATTTTGGATCTTATGGCTTCAAGCCATAACCCAGAATTTGGTTCCTCAACATCATCTAGATAGATTATTGGCTCATCATAATATGACCAATTCATCACTTTTGAGTTTGTAGGATATCATTATCCATCAAGCTAAGGTGTTTTCTATTAGATATATGAGGTTTATTTGTTACACAAGAAGTTTGAGATTTCACAACACTTTTCATTCTTAATCTCCTTTTGTATGTCTATTTAGTGTAAATCTTGTTCTTTATAAGAATTCTAGAAGATTAGTTATTTGTTTGATGATCACACTCTTACTATTTAGAGTATGATTCCTTCTTTGATTTAGACTTAATTATGCCTTAATCATTAGATCTATATGATACATTATCATAGTTACACACAAGGTCCTCAAACATTTAGTTTAAGTATCTCATAGTTTGATCATATCAAAGTATTAATACTTTTACCAAGTTTGTTCTTCATTTATTATCCTCTTGAACACTTCAAGATATTCATATTAGTGTTTCATTTAACACTTTTAATGAATTATTAGCATTTACTCCAATAGGTATGTATATACATCAATATGTATTATACCTAATAGAATAGTCATTCTACCACTACTTCTAGTGAAGATTAACTTGTCATCATGCCCAATAAATAAGACATTCATATCTGTTAATGGTTCATTAACCAAGAGAGTCTAGTTTATCCATCAAATGGAACCTAGAGATGAATTTCTCATTCATTTGTTTAGATGATAATGTTAATTTATTGTTTGAGTCATTAATAAATTTTAGGTATTATTATTTTATCTCATGCACACCAAGTACCACAAGATAAATAAGCCATTTCCATACAAGATCATATCTTTGAAATTGGAACATGAACTTTATTGATAGACATCCTTGTCATTACAAGATGTAAAAATAAAATGTTTATATTTATTGGAAAAATGAAATAGTAGTTCATAACTCTATTACATTCCCTTTGGGATGAAATAAACTAAAAGGTACTACTATCTATGGAAACAACACTTTTTCCATTCTTGCTGAGTGTTCCTTTTTGGTCCTTTTATAAAGGCCTTAACTTCTTTTTAGATCCTACACAACATTATGGTAGATCTTTCTCCTGGTATCAAATACTTGAGATAAATAAGCATTTTAAGTTTATTTTACAATACCTGAGGTGAAGACTTCCATCCCCTCCTTCTTCTTTAGTTCATCCATGTAGAGAGGGCAATTTCTCTTCCAATGTCCTAGCACATGACAATGGTGACATTTCCCTCCCTTGTTCACCCCTCCCTTGGCTTTGAGAGTTGAAGATGACTTGGGCTACTATCTAGCATCAAAACCATTCTTTTCTTTGCACTTGTCCTAGCCTTTAGACTTTCCTTTCATTCGGTTGATCATCATCATAGATTTGGGTTTGTCTTTCTTCATTTGTGCCTCGGTTTTCCACAACATGCCCAACAATTATATCAATGACCTATCAAAGTTGTTCATGTTGTAGTTCATCACAAATTGACTGCAGGATTCTAGTAACAATTGCAGTATCACATCAATAGCCAACTCTTGGCTCAGAGGTAATCCTAGTTGAGTTAGGTTCTCCACATACCCAATCATCTTGAGTGTGTGAGGGCCTACAAGATCTCCTTATATTATGACACACTTGAACAATGCCTTAGAGACATCATATATCTCTTGTCGTTCTTCGTCTAGATACATGTTCTTAAGATGTTGAAGCATCTCAATAACATCCATGTTCTCGTGTTGTCTCTGCAACTCATAGTTCATTGAGCACAACATCAAGCACTTCACATCAATGCCATCCTCAATAAGCTTCTTGTAAGCATCCCTTTCCACCTTTGGTGCAGTGGGAGCAGGTTCTTCTAGCTCTAGATTATCTAGGGCATAGAGCTTTCGTTCTTGAGTGTGAAAAATTCTCAACATCCTAAACCAGTCATGGAAGTTGTTCTTGTGACGTCCCTGGATTTTCTAAAACTTAATATGATGTGTGACGTCCAAATTGAAACCCTCACCTCAGCGAGAATCCCAATTTAAACATCACACTCTAGGCTAAGAAAGAGAAAATCAAAGAAGTTAGAAGGAAACAATCAGTAGAACATGCACATGAACAATAATAAAACCATACAACACATGTTCACCATTCAGCATATAATTACATAATAAATTTTTGTAACATCATATCCTAATGGATTAAGTGAAACCATAATGAACATGACTAGGGTTAAGATGATGAGAATTTGATGATAGTATGTGGTCTTGTCTTGATCAGGTTTAACAAAGATGTAGTTGACATGAGGAATATGTGATTAGGATATCTCTTTGGAAGGTACGCCATTACCTCTTACATGGCTTATTATACAATATGCTTGTGTTATATGGTAGTAAATACTTGGCATATGGTATTGGTTGAAATGATTATTCTTGTATGCTATGTTTCTTGAGCTTTCCATACTTATGGTTATGAACACATCAAACATAATATATTTGGTCCATCATATTATAGCACTAAACTCTTTGGTAGCATTGTGCATTGAAGTGATCTCAAACTCTTTGGTAGTAGATCACATGTAAAATGATCTCAAATTCTTTGGTAGTAGATCATAAGGCTTGAAAAGCATAAAACCCCGAGGGGCATATGTACGAGATACATGATGGAAACTAAGCTTAAAATATGTGTTCTCTTTTGCTAATGAATATCTTTGTGCAAGTATACACTTTTTCTTATATTTGTTTAATGTTGCAAAGTATTAGTTTTATCTTTTTCCAAGATATGATGAGAGGTATACAAAAGACACGTAGGCATACTTAGTACAATATTCTTGAATATTGTGCTGACGTGTACCACATGTAATCTTTTGTTTAGGTTGTGGACATGTGCTCTTGAAGATCCAAGATAGTTGAGAGTTGCGTGGCGAGCTGATGTACAGGTGGACCTGTTATCTTAAGATCTTGTAGTTTTGTGGTAGTACATGTATATGTAGATTTTACCTTTCAATATGTAATATCAAATGTTGTAACAATTCATTATGTAATTATATGTTGAATGGTGAACATGTGTTGTATGGTTTTATTATTGTTCATGTGCATGTTCTACTGATTGTTTCATTTTGACTCCTTTGATTTTCTCTTTCTTAGCCTAGTGTGTGATGTTTGAATTGGGATTCTTGCTGAGGTGAGGGTATCAATTTGGACATCGCACATCAGATTAAGTTTTAGAAAATTCGGGGACGTCACAGTTCCCATTTATCTTGTCCTTCTCAAGGACCAATCACAATGAAAAGTGATTATTGTTGGTAGTTATTTATTATACAAAAAGGAAATTTGCAATTTTAGTCCAAAACTCTTTTGATTTGATTTGATTTGAAAATTGATGATATAATTAGGTCTTTAATTAATTATCACTGTCAATATTTTGATCAAATTGATAACCCTCAAGTATCAATTCAAAAGATTGCAACATACAACCTTCTAGTGAGCAAGATCTTGATTTCATCTTAGCCATGGACCAGCTAGGGCTGTCACCCACAACTAGAATCTTTTAGGCAGGAAACTTTTGCCAATTGCATCATATGCAACTCTTAATAGATGTCATGTGCAACTCATTGCCGTGTTTATCTTTATGCCTCAAGGTGCTTGGTCCAATCAAGGTCACCTTGTTAAGTCCAACCCAAATGCCAACACAATGAATATGCACCCTACTAGGGTAGACCCACATATTCACCATCACACTTCCACAAGATAGACAGTGTACCATGCTAGGGTGTGCCCACACTTAGTCGATCAAGGTTTTCATGTGTGTTTCTTTTGTAAGGCATCTTAAACTTAATATTTTGTTGAGGGGTTTTAATATTCTTATGTATGCATATAAGTATCCAATCACCACATATATAGTATGTATCATATACATATTATATCCCACAAACAAAAACATGCAATAATAATAAAGTAATGATTATGGCCATCCTGTTGTCATTCCTTGGAGGAACAAGGAACTACGGTCATCTAAGGTCTACATCACATGCAACCTGTTGTTGAGGAAGATCTGTTCTTAGGCTGTTTTGGGTTGATCAACTCATCCTATGACTGATCGACTCACCTCTTGGCCATTCAGTTGGTTGTCACCAACCGATATTCTGGTTCCTCTAGACGGTCAGTTTGCTGGGTTGTCAGGATCCTCATCAGGTAACTAACTGCTCATCAGTTGGTCATCTCAGTCCATGAAGCGGTCATCTTCAGTCTTCATCATAATAAGAAATAAAACTAATCCTATCTTACATAATCTTTGTGAAACCTCAAGTTACATTCGAGGGGAGAAAAGGTAGAAGAGAATCTTGAGTTACATTCATAATAGAAGAAGAGGGCTCAGTGCACAGACCGAGATGCAAAAAACCATAACCAACCACAAACATGCACATATGGTTTATAGGCCATAATCATGCTGCACATCCACCGTCAAAACCATTTTAGGGGATTCATATTGATTGCATATATATACCATATCATATATGTATATATTAGTTTGGGATCATGTGGTATTAATTGGATATTCACATTAGTCATTTAAATATTCACATCATATGCATTAAATAAAAGATGGTAAAACCAAAATCTGGTCATATTGATTATCCCAAAACATAGAGTATTGATGTGTCTCTGATACCACTAATGGGTTTTACGTGGTCAGAGTAGGTAGTGGAAACAAAAAATTTTACATGACCATAAACCCATAACCAACAGATTGCATCAACATCTATGTAATGGGAAGGGTGGTTTTAGCAAGATATACATGGTCCTGAGGCTTGCTCAATGATAATATCTCACAGCTAGTGTAGTCTTCAACCACCTATCTTTGACGGTGGTTTTAGCAAGATATCCATTGTCCTGAGGCTTGCTCAATGATAATACACTCAAGTAGTTTTTCATGATGCAATATTTTTTTCAAAAATCTAATCCATTGATCCTCTGAAACATCTTTTGAATAGATCATACACAAAATTTGAGCACATTTGGACATTTATAGGTCATGTTATAAAGACCATAAAAATTATGCATTTCAAATTAGTTTCACGCGTCAATTTTTTTTCTCTTGGATGAGTGACTTACACTCATCCAAATTCTCTCAAAATTTGTATGTAGCCTAGTTATAGTATGACGGTGGATATCAATGGTTTACATTTTGCAAAAAATATTTTGATATGAAAACACAATTGAGTGTATTAGTGTGATCTGTACACTCAAGTGTATTCTAGCCTGACTCTCTCTCTCTCTCTATATATATATATATATATATATGTATATATGTATATATATACTTTCTCTAGATCCATGTTCCACACAAATATAGTGAGTATTTTGTATCTACTCACTTTACATTACCTAAAAATGCCAAAATGAAATCCTATCATTGACCTCCTTAAATCGAACCATAAAGAAGGACCTTCTTCTTTAAGACCGAGTCATAAAAAAATCCAAGAATCATCTTACACACATTCAAACCACAAGCTCTAGACCACCACCAAGGCCATGGATGTCCTATTTGAACTTGGTCATTGCCAAAGCCCCACAAAAATAGGGTACACAATGATATAGTCTTGGAAGACTCAATAAAACCCTTCAGATAGATTAAGGAAGGTTCCCAAAAAAGGGGAAAAATAATAGATGGAAGAGAATGGAAGAACTAACTTCAAAACATTGTCTTCATCCAAGGTCCTCCTAAGATCATCCTTTCTCACCCTAAGGAGGCTACATTACCATCTAGTATCCCTCAATATTGTAGTTGTTTTTACCCATATAAAAGGATTTTAACTCTCAAGTGAATATAGAAACAATATTACATATAAAAAAACATGATTAATCCACTACCTAAAAAAAACAACAAACACCTCAAGTAAATCATGATCATAGAGAAACTCACCAAATATCCAAGACCAATGACCACATTTCAGGCATCCAAAAAACTGAAGAAACCATAACAACACATGAGCATTAGGAAAATCATCCCCTTTTCTTGACAAATATATGAACATGTCATCCCAATGCAATGAAAACATCCAACCTACCCCCAATGAAGGAAAGTATATTTGGTCACACCTCCATGATCAATGGGTGTCTTTGGGCTATCAAGTGTCAACATCCTAGACTCGAGATCCTCCAAACTCAAAGTCAATCCAGTGAAACCAAAACATATCCATAAATACATCCATCACGCCTCAAAAACCTAAGCTAAACAAGATTTTCAAGTATCACACTCCTTTATCTTTTAGGGATATCACATATCTCAACATACTTACATCTTAGTAATCAAGTTAGGATTTCATCCTTATTATCCATGACCTTCAAATGAAATACAATTTAGTTTCTTGTTACAATTTCCAAGTATGATTGTTAAATTTTTGCTTAAGCACTTTATGAATCATTAGTCATTTATTTAACATAACACAACTATGTATTATCATATAAAAATACAATGCAAATCATACAAAGCAGGATTAGTATGTAAATACTACTACATCAACTACCTCTAGTGTCACTTGAATCATACCTCTAGTGTCTATTAAAAAGCAACACCTAAGTGGCTGACACTAGAGTTATAGGACTATGATGTCGGTTCTTTGGGGATGCATAATTAATGACCAAGATGTTCAGTGTCGATTGTTGTGATAAGAGAAACTGACCCACAAAGGCATCATAGCCATCAATTGAGGAAAAGACCACAACATCATTTGTCAAGACCAAGTCAAATTTATAATTGGAAAAGGTCTTTTCATCGTTGGTTACCTATGAAACTAAAACCTTTCCTTTGCCAAAGCCGTCGATTACCACAAACATAATTGAAAAATAACATATACAATGAAAGCTGCTTCATAAAAACTGACTACTGCCCAGAATTGTCATGCTATCCGGTATGACCATGCTAGTTTGTTCTATTACATTGGTCTATTTCAATAAACTGACGTTGTAGACAGCAACAGTCGGTTATTTGTATACAACTTAGGAGTAACTTTTGTTTTTTAAATAACTGGTCTGCATACCTATTTTGTGGCTGGTTAGCAAGATGTAGACTCTACAATTTAGAATTGCAATTCTAAACTACTTGTTAACTATATCTATGAGTTCAACAAAATAATAGGACAAAAAACAACTTGAAAAAACATTCAATATCCATTTCTCCAATTCCATTCTCATCAGATGTTGAAACATAATTTCCATTCATTCAACTCAGCATTCATTCACACACATGATACTTCATTCACACATGATACTTCATTTACATATGCACCAACTCCATTCTCATGACATGAAAAAACAAATTCTCATTGTATTCATTCATCTTTACATTCACACACATTATATATTCATACATATGCACAAATAATTTACTCACATCAAATTTAAAGTTGCTAGAAGTCATAATCACATGTATATAGAAATAATGACATCACAGTTTAGAAAAGCCATTCTTTAATCCCAATCAAATTGAAAGTTGAAATACCTCATGAAGGCTTCTTCCATTGTTCTCGTATCTCATCTAGTTGTTTTTTTAGTATATGGCTTTTTAATATCAACTAGCTTTTCCCCCATATATAAGATTTTTTTAAGCACCTACAAAGATAATGACATACATAATTTAAAAGTTTGATATTTTTATATTATCTAATGAAACTATATACTTATGATGATCAAGACTATATGTATATATATACATATAATATATTATACTTTCTATGTTGTCGATGTCTAGTGCCCCTTGTCTAACAATCATGTCCATATACCTCATCACATGATATCTGCATGCCCAACCATTTTCTTGTACATGTGACTATAAATTTCAACACATAAACTATTAATAAGTAAAAGTATGCATAGTTCGCAAAAACATGCATTTATGTTAGAAATCTACCTGAACATTAATCCTATCTTTTTCTTTCTTTTGATTCCCACCTTTCCTCTAGATTTTTTGAAATTTTGTATACCTCTATATGTTAATGTAACACATTAAATTGCATTAGTAAATCATCATGTAATAATATATGTTAATGTATATAAATATAAAAAATTACTCACGTGATTAATGTCTTTTTCAATTTGTGTCCCCCATTGTCTACTTTGTCACCCTTAGGATCTATATAATACATAGTAAGCGTCTTAGGGATAATAAATAATGACACTTAATGGTTATTCCTGAGTGAAAACTAGGCAAACAAAATAAAACTCAAAATTACAACAAAATGTAATTCTTGAGTTAAAAATATAAGCATAGTGAATAAACTTACTCGACATTGTATGCAGCTAACATCACACTCTTTTTCTTTTTACTAAAATATTTAAATGTGGTAGGTCAGTAGTGGAAGACATATGTAGGGTCTTTAATTACACAACTTATCAATGATGGAACCAAAAATTCCACATGGGGCAGTGTAAATTCTATAAAGTCCCTATGTAAGTGGCTACAAAACATATATTTTTTTGGAAGTGGGTAAATATATTACCAAAAAGGGGGTATAGTAGGGCTATACAGGACAAGTGCTAGTAATAACAAAAAGTATACAAAGTTTATATTTACAAAAAACCCCAGTATAAACTAGCTATAGGGCTTATCTCTTTTGCGAGGCTTTTCTTAGCCCTCATCATCGCACCTAGATCCCTTTCCACTAGGTGAAACACATCCAGGTTCTCCATTCTTCTATGAATCAACATGTTCCTGACCTTCCAAATGTTGGAGCAAACATTTCGAAGGCAGAGACCATCAAAAGATAATTAATTCTGGTTGTTGCATTTTGTTATGATCTGCTCTATGGTCTCGTGTAGGCTGTTAGATCTATGCTACCCGCATCCATTCTTGAGCCAAACTAGCACCCAGATGTGTCTTGCCTTGCTGCACTCATTTAAGAGATGCTTGTGGCTCTCCTCTTCTTTATAGAAGTAGCAAACAATGTTGACATTAAGACCCCATCTTCTCAGACGGTCTTTAGTTTGTAGTTTACCCTGTAATACTCTATAACATGTTGTGCTCCATTTCAGTACAAAACCTTTTCCCCAAACAATCTTAGCACAGGGGACAGGGGGACCTATGTCTATGTGGATCCACATTTTCAACTGCCCGATAAGCCTGTAGATACCGCTTGAATCCCCGCAGTACAAGTTCCCAACCTACCACCAAGAGGTGCACAAAGATTCCATATTCTTGAAGACAAGGAACTGGGTTGGGGGGTAGGCCCATAACGTTGCCTCAACCACTTTACCCATACACCTTTTTCATCAATAAGGATCCTGTCAAGTCTCCGAAGGTTTGCAGAGTACATGATGTCTTCCACCTTGTAGACATTTTAGCCTACTTGGTTGTAGCTCCTGGCTATAGTCCCCCAACCTATCCCATGGTTCTTGCCACCCCATATGAAATTTTTTATTAGTCTCCTAATGCTCTCCATGGTCGGGTTGGGGATAATACACAACTCACTCTAGTATCTAATCATCATTTAGATAACAAATCGAGTGAGCATCAGCCTACCAGCCATCGACATCTGAATTCCAATCCATCCGACAATTTTTTGTCTGATCCTATCAAGGCACAACATGAAATTTGCGGACTTTCCTCTACCACCAGCAATCGGTACCCCAAGCTACTTAGTAGGGAGCTTTCCTTTGCGCAGCCCGGCTACCACCTTTAGTCTACCCCTTCTGCTGTCGCACGATTTGGAGAGATAGATATGCGATTTAATGGTACTGATGTAGAAGTCAGTAGCCTTGCCAAATCACTCCAGCAGTTTCTTGAACTCTGTCAATCTCTTTGTGTGACCCATGGAGAACAACATCACATCATCCACAAAGATTAGATGGCTGAGAACTCTAATTCCTTTGATCTTGATGGACCTGATGGAGTTCCTCTGTTCCGCTTCTTTAATCATCATGGTCAGCCCCTCAATCACTAGTTTGAAGTGGAGGGGGAGAGTGGATCCCTCTATCTGAGGTTGTTAGTGGCCCTAAACAGCCCTTCTGGACCCCCATTGAGAAGGATCGAGAAAGAGATCATGGTCACGCATTGCTTTATGAGGTTGATCCACCTGCTTGAGAACCCCATCACGACCATGATGCCCAACATTACATCACATCGAATGTGGTCATAAGCCTTGGTAAGGTTAATCTTGATACACGCCTTGGCGTTTGCTCTTTTTTTGTTGAAGTCTGTTAGAAACTCCATCGCCAAGAGAGCACTATCAGCTATTTTCTGACCTTTTACAAAGGCACATTGTTCTTCATATATCAAGTTCAGTAGCCACTACTTCAGGCGACTTGTAAGAATCTTAGCCAATATATTATACATCATTGAGAAACATGAGATAGGTATGTAGTCATTTATTGTTCTCACATCTTTAATCTTAGATATCAGTTTGATAAAGGTGTGGTTAGTTGCTCTGGCCATATTTCCTCTCTTCAAAAGCCACACAATCGCCTTTGTTATGTCATGCTTGATATGGGTCCACATGAATTGGAAAAATTTGCTGCTAAAGCCATCAAGCCTGGGAGCCTTGGCAGGGCTGATTGAGAAGACTGTTGCTTTAACTTCTTCTTCATCTACCTCTCTACACATGTCTTCATTCATCTCAGCATTAAGTCTGTGCGTAGGGAAAATGTTGCCATCAATGTTCCTACTACTGTTCTCATGGAGGTTGTACAACCTTTCAAAATAGTTAATAGTCATAGTCTTCAGTTCATTTCTTCCTTCTGCAACTCTCCCCTCTTCATCAATGAGTTGGTGGATAGTCTCCTTCATTTCTTTCTTGCGTATAGCTGTATGGTACAGACGAGTATTTAAGTCCCCATCAGTAAGCCATTTCATTCTGCTTCTCTGCCACATAAAAACCTCTTCGGCTTTCAACACTCTAGTTAGTTTCTCCTCCACTTTCATCCAGCTTTCATGGATATCCTCATTGTCAGGATGAGCTCTTACTTTGGTAGCTTCCTCATTGTACTGCAGCCTGACAGTGCTGATCATTCTCTTCAGGATCACCACCTCTTTAGACCACTTACAAATCACCTTTTTTTGCATTCTGGATTTTCTTTGTGACTACAAGCAATGGGTTACCCACCACCTCGATATCCCACACTCTCTGAGCAACCTATATGAAACCATACCATTCACACCACCAATTGTAGGATCTAAAAGGTCTAATCACTTTGGGTTTGGGCATGAGATCCATTCTCATCTAGCTGTGATCGTTGAGGGGATCATCCCCATGTTTGATGACCGCATCAGGCCACACTTTAAGCCAAGATTCATTCACAAGACCCTCTAGAGTGCTAGATATCCTTCTACCTCTCCCCTGTTTATTCTACTAGGAAGCTCCACTACCAATCGAGTTTAACTCCATAAGGCCTGCTGCATCCATGGTGTTACTGAACACTTCCATGATCCGCTCCGAGACTAGTAGTCCACCATGCTTTTCTTTTGCTTTCATGATGTTGTTGCAATAACCCCAAGCCAACCACAATATCTCATTTTGGCTCATGTTATTTAGGCTTTCCCATAATCTCACCCTATCATGCTTGAGATTTTCCCCATATATCCTGGAGGTGATGAAAGACATTCCACCTCTATTCCAGCAACTAACCGTGATGACCTGGTCATTAACTTCAATAGGGTCAATGACCCAGATCTCAGGGTTCCAACCCACTGCAATGCGAGTTCCATACCTACTTTGGATGTTGGACATAGATGATCATCCATGGGGGAATAAGGTGCTGACTCGTTCCTCCACCGTTCTTCTAATCCTTATTTCAAACACAATAATAAGGGTAACTTTTTCTTCATTCAGATCCGCTCGCAGCCTCCTTTGCTTCTTGGCTAGCGAGTCCCTCGCACATTCCATGCGAGGATCGACATATTTACTTCTTTTTCAAGCCGCTCCCTTCACTGGAGCCGCCCATGTTCTTCTTCTTCTTGTTCATGTTGCGGGTGAAACTTGGACTCCGACTCCTAGAGTGCCCAGATTCCATGATGTCTTCATCTCCCATCTCGTCGAGAACATCAAAGGGGTTATTGTCCTTGCCTCCATCGCCTGGTGTAGCACCTCCTGTCATTGTCGTAGTTGGGGCATCACCCCCTGTCTTGCTATTATCTCTTGTGGTCTTCTCAGGTACTGCTGCCAACGTCACCCCTATCACCACTTGATCAGCAGCATGGAGACCGGTTGTTGTTGCCTCTTTCTACACAACTCATGTCACTGAAATTTCTTCAAATTGTCCCTAGCTCGTTTTGTGTCAGAGGAGGATCACAGGAAGACTATGCAAAGGGGCCCCTGGTTCTTTGATGATGAAATGGTCTTGGTCTGAAAATGGATGAGGGAGGAAAATACGAGACATGTGACATTCACGACGGCCCCAGTCTGGGTATCCCTACCGGATGTAAGGCTACTTTGGACCCCTCAGGTCATTGTGGTGATCGCTCATGCCATTGGCGACCCTAGGGCCATCGACCGGAAGTCTGAAGGGATGATAATGTGGTGTGCATGTTTCTGCATATATATCTAAGCAACTTCCACCCCAACGTATGTGGTCATGGTGGAACTGCCTAATGGAGAAGAATGGGAAGTCAGAGTGAAATATGAAGCTTTGCCAAACCATTGTGCCGATTGCCATTTCTTCAGGCACACTTCGAGACAATGCACGGGCGAGCGACGTGTAGTCAACTCCACTCCCCCCATTGTTCTGGAACCACCCAATGGCCGACAGAGACAGGACAGATTGAGGCCACCCCCCAACAGAGGAAAGGAAAGGAGAAGGTGCTTGATGGGTTTGTTGGTCAAGCTCGGGCTCATGCTAGCACCTCCACCGTGGTATAAAACATATTTTATGTATGCATTAATATATAAAAAAAAGGTCAACATATATAATGAGGTATTTGTTTATGTAATATCTCACCATATCCAAAGTTCTATCATAGATGTATTCAACCAAGAATAAGTAACCATTTTCTATACATCTTGCAAAAATATACTAGTACTATGAGGTTGACCTGCAACATCCTCCTTATGATAAACCATCATAGGTGACCCTTCATCATGTTCACCTATCCATGCTATCATACCCCTGCACTGAGTTTCTAGCATGTCGAATATGTACTTTGTGATCCAACTAGGAAATTGAGGAGGAGGTGAGGTGAAGGATGAGTTGTAAGCAGTTTCTTAGGCACTATGTCTTGCATATATATAATCTCATATTAGCGGTGTCATGTATGTAAAGATACAAACACAATGTAAATTTACCATACATATGTATACAAAACTCAAGCTTTGGGCTACATGACTACACCTCGTTCTCCATCACCTATCCTCTTGTGCTCATGGAGGCCGTATGGAAGTGCAACCTGCTTCCAAGTGGCATAGACAAGCCTTGCCATAATGTGAACCGCATCAGTGGGAAACAATGCACCACAAATCATATCACCTTCAAGGCATGGGTAAGCCTCCCCTAGTACAATGGCATATTCTTATAATTTAAGATGGTATGGCCTTAAGCCCTACAAACTTACATAGATTGTTATATTTATTTAATAAAACTAAAACATATTATACAAATAATTAAGAAAGGTTGTTATGTCATAAGAACACTTATAGTGGACATGCGAGGTGGTGGGTAAATGGGATTACTCCCAACCACCTTTGTTGTAGAAGTGTTCACCTCAAATGAACAGTGGACACTACATGTACTCTCTGAGATGACTGAAACTTGTTGATTCTTCCTCTATACCCTTTTCAATCACCTCTTTTACATTTTTTGAGATTCCTCCTTTTCTCTTATGCTCTGATGGCCAAAGAATTGTCTTATAGTGACACCATCTCCAACAGTCCTAACACGCCCAAGATGCTCTGGGTTACCTAGAGCAACTGTTAATTCATCTCATGTGTCCTCAGTAATGAACTTTTCTTGTATCTTTTTCTTGTGCATCTCCTAAAATCAATATTATTAGTAGTTGCTATGTAAAACATAACAATCATAGATACTAATTGATCTAAGAGTTGAATTTTACCATTTTTTCATTTGCCTCATTAGTTGTTGGATTGGTTATTTCTCCACATTTTGTTTTGCTCGTGGCTATCCATTTATCATGTCAAACTATAGGTCCATTAGCAGTAGAGGACTCAATAGTACGAGGAATGGGTTGTTGAGAAGAGGATGCCAAAACTAGCTTTTGGTGATGATTTGCATAGCCACGTAGACCCATCATGTGGTTGTGCACATTCATTGCATGTCTTTATCTTTGAGCATCGCTTATAACCTGATTAGTCCAACACATATGTTACATATGTAATACAATAAATTCAATATGAGGAGTGAGGCTTAATACCTTCAATTTGGTGGTTTTTCTCTTAGCAAAAAACATGTCCCACACCATCGGGTCAAGATTGTTCCATTGCTTAGTGGTTGACTTATTCTTGTTCTCAAATTTTGTATGTATTCTCTTGTTAGAGTTATCTAGTAATTTCTTTGTACCATGCAACAATGTTGCATTACCTTTCTACAATGTAGTTTCTCATCCATTTCAAATATGCTCTACAAAAGATATTGTATACTTAATGGACTATTTGTAAAAACATAATTATAAATATCTTTAAAAATATAATTATAAATGACAATATCTCACACATAGTTCCTTTCATATACATTCTTTCTTGCTTGGATCATATTTACATTCATCCTCTATGAGTTAGAACCCCTAGATATGACACAAAAGAATTGTGGTTCTTCCCAACAAGATTTCCTTGATTATTAAACTCAACAACCAGTGATGGCATGTTACTGCTTTGTTCTAATAATGTGTACATCACTATATAATAAAATGGATAAAATATTGTACATACAATATACGAGCTTTAGAGGTGGTCAAGGAAGGAACATGACTATACAATTATCTACTTCTCTATAAAAAATAGATATCTTCAAGATAAAAACATATTGTGGAGTTTCAACATGTACAAGGGATTTCAATTGTTTATATGATGGAATAACCATGATGTACTTGCTAAACCATAGTGAGGACATGATCAATGACGATCCTTCCAACAACCTTGGTGGTTTCAGTGATCTGGATATGTAACATCCCAAAATTTTTTGATTAATTTTAACCATAGAGTGTGGTTTTACTGAAAACAAAATAGTAGAGGGTCATAATGAAAAAAGACCATCAATAAAATTTCTTAAAATATAATGAAGTGGGAAGAGTGAATAGGACTCAAAATACAATTTTCTTTCATATGGGCATCATGTGTTATAATTAACTCAAAGATATAAATGTCAGTTTTACTTATCTCTCTCCTAGAAAGAATTTACTCTAAAAAGTATAGAAGGTAGGTGAAATAACTTTATAGTGGACAATAAAATATTATCTCGAATTTTTCCTCAAGGGTTCAGAAAGGGAAGTATTTCCCCAATTATCTAATGTTTTAATGTGTTACATTAAAGTTAAATGACTAATAAGGAATTGTATGGAAATTTCTAAAAAAGGGAGTTTGAGAGTAACCAATGGGCATAATTCAATGCTAACTTGTGCCCAAGAGAAATAAACTCCTAAATAAAGTTTCTTGCCAAGTTTGGATGAAAAAGGAGGTTAATTAATGACTTAAATAAATCAAATAAAGAAATTACTTAAGGGGAACAAAAAGGACATCTAACTTTCATATTTTAGCACCAAATCTTGGCCACAAATGGATTTATATATTAAAAGCTTTCCTTTAAAAATTGAGACCAATCCGAAATAAGAAGAAAAAATATGAATTAAAAAAGTTTTCCTAAACTGAAGAGGATTGCGAAAATATGCATTGAATGTCACATATCCCATTCATATTAGAACTATAACTGGATCCATTTAATTTTTCATGCTCATTTCTATCCCTAGGGTCTAGATCCAATGTTCATAAGATCATCATCTACCTCGAGAAGAAAAGAAATTCAAGAATAGTGATTTATTTTAGATTTCTTGAGTTGTCTCTCTCTAATTCATGACCACACCTAGGAATACTTCCATCATGTTCATGAGAGGTTTTCATGCCTAGCCATCTGTACTTTTACCCACTTTGGTGGGGTATACAATTTTTACCCAATTAGTGAACTAGAGACAAACATTGTCCTATATAATTGAGGCTATAAAAGGAGGTGTCAATCCTCAACAAGACCCCAAAACTTTGCGTGAGACTCCATTGGGACTGGACAATCAATTTCAAACACTAATTTCCCCTCATACCCTGCTCTCTCTCCTAGTTCATCTTTGTCTTTGCTAGAAGAAACCCCTCATCGTTCTCTCTGCTCCGAGCATCTCCGACGAAATTGGGACCATGATCGAGTTCAGATAGATGAGGCGGTGCGACCAGTACCCTTGCATGCCGCTCTTAGGCCCCATAGCCCAAAGTCAACTCTTAGGTTGACTCTCCCAAGGTATCTACTCACAATATCAAACATGCAAGAGGTAGAAGATGAAGCCCGATGAAAAGATTAGATCACTCTTGCCTTCCCTTCAATACAAGTAAGGGATCTATGATATTTTTCTTATTTTCTTACCCTAGATTAGTAAGATCCACACTGGTACAGGTGTTGATGTGGCTTGATGCCATTGTCTCAGCCTCAACCCTATGGCATGAGCAATGGCCCAGCTAGCCACTGAGGTGGGGACCTATGATTGGCTAGAAAGAATTAAATTTCTAAAAATTCTAGGAAATAGTATGATTATCATATTATGTAAAATAAATATTGTATTTTGAATAGAAAAATGTAAGGAATCTAAAAAAATAGTTTCATAGCCTTATTTCTGTTGGTATGTATGCCCTGAGAGCCAATCATGGGATGATCAGTGGGATACATTAAGATTGATTTGATATACATCAAAGGCAAGCTTCCAATTCTTTCTGGTTCAGTCATATGAGATAGTGATACAACAAATTGAATGTCTAGAGAATGACAATACTCAATGACATATGCTTTCAGGTTAAGGACCTGAACGATGAGATCATACGGATGCTAAGAGTTTGTACATTCTCATTATATCCCTAGTCGGATGTCATTGTGGAAGGTAAATAGACAACAATGACACACAAGACTAGATTGTGGTGTTGGTTGATGACATAATCTCATTAGTCAGGATATAGAGATATCAAACCAAACACATAGGTACTTGTTAGAGAACAAGTGCACTGAATAGACCCACTGTGAGTTTGACACATGGAACCATGACATGGTAGTCACAGTCAGTACTCACAGTGATGGTGGTGAGTGTGATTCTTTGACCTGAAATCACTGCACTCAACACATGTCATTGGGCACACTTTGACATCATTAAACGCAGTCCTGAAAGATGGGTTTTTATAAAGGTGATGATTGGGTGGCTTTGACACATGGGGCTTTTGAGGGGTAAGTGATAGATATGGGATTTGTCCCTCCTGAGGGAGTTTGATATCCATGGCCACTTGATGAGTAGGATTGAGAAAGGCGTGCACGCATGTGTGAATCAGTATGTGATATTGATGTCATACATATCTCTTCCAATCTACTCTAAGATCAAGAAAGTGAATGAACGTTGATAGGATGATTGTTCCATGCCTCGAGTTCATTCGAGATATCAGTGACAAATGAATTATACATTGACTATAACACCATTCACAAATTGTAGGATTGAAAGTTGTTCTCAAACTTTCTATTTCACGAGGGTAGCACTGATGTGTGACTAGGCACCACTCTTTGCTTGTGAAGTCATAAGTGTTATGGAGTTTCACTGCTAATGTGAAATGGACCTGTAGGGTCACACACATAGGATTTAACCTGGAAGAGGAGTTTTGTCCACAAACAATGTTTAGATTGATTACTAAAGGAGTTTAGTAGTTCAATTAAACACTCAATTAATTGATAGCTCCATGTCATAATGTTCAAGGTGTTGGACATATTGATTGGAGTATCAGATTGATTGAAACTGCAATTGACTGTTTCTGTACAATCTGCACTCCCAACCGATCAGCTCATGTGATGAACCGATCGGCTGAGCTTGGTGAACCGATCGACTCAGGTGCTGAGTCGATCGGCTCATGGACAGGGTGAAACAATCGCTTCAAGTGTTGAAATGATCGGTTCAACTGATGCAACTGAGCAAGTTGGGAAAGTAGGATTGGTGAGAAATTTCTTTTCGTTTCACTTACCCAATTTGATACCAATTAGAAACAAAAGAAGAAACGCCAATCGGGAACTGACTAGGACCACGAACCGACTGGTTTAGAAGTGAACCGACCGTTTCGTGGGTCCCAACCGATCAGTTGAGGTGTCAACCGACCGGCTCAGGTCCCCAACTGACTGTTTCAGAAATGAAACGATCGGTTCAGGTTGCGTAGTTGGTTGTTTTTGTGGAAAATCTCGAACCCTTCTACTCCTACTTTTAGTCCCGCATTGCCCGGGATAGAGAACCGTATCCCATGACCCTCCTATATATAGGGGTATTGGGGGCTTCTCAGAGAACTACTCAGTTCAACCAGTTTCTCTGTAAAGTTGTCGTTCTCTCTAGTTTTGGTAACCAAGAGAGCCCGAGAAAGTGCTACCCGATAAGGAGGCCCAACAAGGGAAAGACAACTGCAGAAAGCGATTGGTGGCAGGAGAGTGTGTCAGTGTCTAGTACGCTGACAGGAGGGTCCGACTCCTTCCAATTCCTTGTGGAACAAGGAGATTCGAGTTCCAGGTGGTCCCTGTGGACTACTTCAGAGGTGGGAGATTTCTGTCGCTCGAAGGACAGTTGTCAATCCCGACAGTCCCGATGAGACCAGGAATTGTCAGTCCCAGTGCGACCAGAAGCTGCATAGACACCGTCCAAGACCAGAGGTGAAGACCGCACAAGCCGCGAGGTATTGTCATCAAGAAAGCCTCAGGACAAGGTATGATTCCACAAACCATCCCTTCCTATTGTATAGACGTTGGCGCGTTTCCTTGTTCTAGGTTTGGGGAGGAGAAAATTTTTGTTTTGGCTGCCTTCTCTGCCTCCCCTAAAACCCAACAGTGGTATCAGAGCCACATCAACTGCTCTATACTTTAGGATTATCGATATGATTGATTTTGGGTTGTCGCCTTTATTTATTGCATACGATGCGAATAAAATTGGCTTTATGCATGTCCAATCCTAAATCCACAAATCCCAATTTACATATATGATATGTATTATGAATGCACTCGATACGCGTCTCCCTTAAATTAGTTTTGTGGTGGATGTATAGGGTGGTTATGGACAATAAACCCTATCTGTGTATGGTTGTATGTGGTTGCTTGCATCTCGGTCTACGCATCGATTTCTCTTTCTCCTATTCCTGATGTAACTCGAAATAATTCAAGAATTATTTCCTAGCTTTGCTCCCCTCGAATGTAACTTGAGATTTCTCCTTTTACAATGTAAAATAGGATACAATTTTATTTCTTGTTATGTCAAAGAACGGAGGACATCCTAACAACAACTGAGACGATCAGTTCAAGGCGTGAACCGATTAGTTGACGTTCGAGACGATCGGTTCAAGGAGTGAGCCGATCAGTTGATGACCGGTTCAAGGAGCGAGATGAGCATGTGACGGCCATGATGATATGCACGATGACCAGGCGAACCGATCGGTTGGAGGAGCCAACCGATCGGTTGGTGGCACCCAACTGACCAGTCTGATGGTGAGTCGATCATTCATGTGATGAGTTGATCAAACCCAAAAAGGCAAAGCACATAATTTCATCTTGTAAAGGTTGCATGTGATGTAGACCTAGATGACTGTGATTCCTCTTGGCTCGAGGAATCAATTAGGATGGCCATAATCATCGCTTTTATCATTTTGCATGTTTTCTGTGAGATATAGCATGTATATGATACGTACTATGTATTATCGTGATTGGATATGTGCATGTATATAAAACCAAATCCCTCATTAAATATTAATGTTTTAGATGCCTTCCAAATGTGACACACGTGAAAAGCTTGATCGACCAAGTGTGGGCACGCCCTAGCGTGGTGCAACGTCTATCTCGTGGAAGCGTGAAGGATGGATATGTAGGCCTGCCCTAGCAGGGTGCATATTCATCGTGTTTGCTTTGGGTCAGACTTAACAAAGTGAGCTAGATAGGATCTAGCACCTTGAGGCATGGAGATGATCATGGCAAGGAGTTGCATATGACATCTTATCAAGAGTTGCATATGATGCAATTGGCAAGAGTTGCCTACCGGAGAGATCTAAGTTGTGGGTGGCAGCCCTAGCTGGTCCATGACTTAGAGGATTTTAGGATCTTTCCCACTAGAAGGCTGTACGCTGCAGTCTTCCAAATTGATGGTGAGGGCTATCAATTTGAAGTAACATAGTGGGAGCGATAATTAATTAAATGCATAATTATATCATCAACTTTTCAAATCAATCAAATAAGTCAAAAATGAGTTTTTGGACGAAAATTGCATATTTCCTTTTGTAGTACAAATGACAACAAACAACAATCACTTTTCTTTGCGATCAGTCTTTGAGACCAACAAATTAAATGGGAATTTTTCCATGACTGGTTAGGACATTGAGAAATGTTCTCAATCGTAGAGTGAAAGCTCTAAGTCCTAGTTGTACCAGAACCAGATGAACTCGATCCCAACATATCAATGGCTGAAAGTATGCTTATGGAATCATACCGAGGATGATATTGATGAGGAGTGCTTGATGTTGTGTTATCTGAACTATGAGTTGTAGAGACAACATGAGACATATGATGTCTCCAAGACATTGTCCTAGTATGTCATGACAGAAGGAGATCCAGTAAGGTATTCACACACTTAATATGATTGGGTATGTGGAAAGACCTGACTAAGAAGGATTCCCTCCGAGATAAGGGTTGGCTATTGGTATGATACTACAAATGTTGTGAGAATCATACAGTTCATGATAAACTACAACATGAACAACTTTGACAAGCATTGACAAAGTTGTTGGACATGTTGAGGATAGTAGAGGCAAATATGAAGAAAGACTAACCCTAATATTTGATGAGATCAATGAAAGGTAAGTCTTAAGTGCAAGGGCAAGGGCAAGGGCAAGGGCAAAGAAAAAAAGTGTTCTGATGCTAGCCAGCAGCCCAAGCCGTCTTCAACCTCAAGGCACATGGGGAAAGGGTTTATGAGGGAATTTCCCTCTATATCTGGAAGAACAAAAGAAGATGAAGGAGGGGATGAAGATCTCCACCTAAGGTATCATGAAATGAACCACTTCTTTATCTGAGGTATATGATACCAAGATATGGATATGTCATATATGATATGCAATATCCACAAAGAAGTGATGGCCTTTGTGAAAGGACCAAGAAAGGAGTACCTATCATTGAAGCAAGTATTGCTACCATAGATATGAGTACTTTTCAATTTATTACAGCCTAAAGGGCACGAAATAGAGTTGAGAACTGCTGTTTCATATTTGCCAATAGATAAAAACACTTTATTTTTGCATATTGTATGACAATGATGGCAATCAATAAAGAGATGTTTCAATTTATAAAGATATGATCTTTGTGGCAATGCCTTGTTTATCTTGTGGTATTTGATATGCATAAGATAAAATGATACCTAAAAGTCATCGATAACTCAAACAATCAAACTCACATCAATCATGAGAAATTCATTTCTAGCTTCCATGTGATGGATAAATCTAGACTCTTTTGGTTAGAGAACTAGTAAGAGACATGAATATCTTGGACATGATTAATCAATCTTCACTAAATGTAGTGGAAGAATGATTGTACTATAAGGTATAATACATGTGATGTATTTGTATACCTATTGGAACAAATGCTAATACTTCAAATGGTGTTTAGAGAAATACCAATATGAATATCTTGAAGTGTTCAAGATTATCATAGATGAAGTGCAAATTCGGTAAAGTGTTAATTCTTGATGATATCAATAGAATGAAATACTTGGACCAAATGTTTGAGATCCTTATGAGTGATTATGATAGTGTATCATAGTGAACTCATGATTAAGGCATGGTGATGTCTAAATCAAGAAGGAATCATACTCTAAGGAGTTAGAGAATGATTATCAAATAATTGAATTATTATTAAATAAAAAATATCCCACACTAATAAAGGACATTAAGAATCACAAGGAGTTGTAAGTTCTTATATCCTTGACGGATACACCTCGTTTATCTATATGATGAGTTGTTCATGTGATGAGTCAACTATCTAGATGAATAGAAGGAACCGAATTTTGAGTTATGGTTTATGACCATTACATCCTAAATGACATCCATGTGAACCATAAGGTATGACCTTGATGGTAGCACCCATTGGATGAAATCCATAAGTGCAAATGAATCTTAAGTGTTAAGATACATGGATAACATTTTGAGAAGGATGATGCTTGTTGAATGCAACTTAATGACTAAGACATTTGGCAAATGGATACTAAAACTACATTCCTATGAGGAATAAACCAAGGATGTGTACATGACACAACCTATAAGGTTTATGAATCCACTAATGCAAATGAGGTCTATAAGTTACAATGGACTAATTAATATGATTGATTCAATACAAGAAACTCATAATTGGACCTTTACTTTGATGATATGGTCAAAGGGATTGACTGATATGTCAAAGATAAAGGAGGGATCTATGATTTAGTGGGAGCGTGTTCACATTCCACATGTTGATGTGAAATGGAAATGTTCTAGAATGGAAATCCAAAAGTGGAAATAATCTTTAAGGAAGATAGATATGTTTCCTATGTGATAGGAATAGAGATATATAGAAATAGTTCTCGAAAACCTCTTGACCAAAAAAAGGAAAGCATACATTGACAATTTGTATTGAAGGGTTCAGTATGCACAAATTCAGTGGGAGGAAACTTGTCCATGTTACATGGAGTTAGTATCCCAAGGCCAAGTGTCCAATTCTTATGAAGAATGGGAACACTAAGAATAGATATGGATATATTATGTATGTAATTATCCCATTATCTTGCATGTATCGACATGGCAAGAACAAAATGCATTCATCATCTTGTATGTAGGACATGGTAATATGATGTGCTCATCCAGATAACTCGTATGTGGGACATGACGAGTGGATTTCTGTCTACTTCCAGTAAGGGTTACTGGAGTACCCTGAGAACTTGATAAGTACTTGAGAATTACTAGTTATATGGAGATAAGGAAGAGTTCAATGTAAAAATTAATCGCAAAATATATATAGGATATATATAAAAGTGAAAGTTTGTTGATAATTGGAAGTGTTCCAATAAAACCATTTAAAAAGAAATGCTGAGTATCTATGCGTTAGAGAACAACAGTGGATACTATATGGGTCTAGAAGTTCATGAGATGAACTTATAGATATTCCGCTCATTGATGATAAGTATGCAATCCTTGATCATGCAATGTGGCTAAAGGTTAGCAAAGGAATACTAGATCACATATTACGACAACTCCATCTCATACGTATGACGTACAGTGAAGTGATGAGAGACATACAATTTATACTGACTTTGGCAAGGTGTTTCCATTACTCACTATGATCACACTAGAGCGGGGTAACATGTGGGACATGTTTGAAGATCACTATGAATATGATTCAAGGGTGATTGGCTCACAGTGCAAGTGGGAGTCTGTTGGTATGTATGCCCTGAGAGCCAATCATGGGATGATTGGTAAGATACATTAAGATTGATTTGATAAACATCAAAGGAAAGCTTCCAATTCTTTCTGGTTCAGTCATATGAGATAGTGATAGAACAGATTGAATGTCTAGAGAATGACAGTACTCAATGACGTATGCTTTTAGGTTAAGGACCTGAACGATGAGATCATACAGATGCTAAGAGTTTGTGCATTTTCATTATGTCCCTAGTCGTATGTCATTGTGGAAGGTAGATAGATAGCAATTACACATAAGACTAGATTGTGGTGTTGGTTGATGACAAAATCTCATTAGTCATGATGTAGAGATATCAAACCAAACACATAGGTACTTGTTAGAGTACAAGTGTACCGAACAGACCCACCGTGAGTTTGACAAATGGAACCATGACATGGTAGTCACAGTCAATACTCACAGTGATGGTGGTGAGTGTGATTCTTTGACCTAAAATCACTGCACTCAACACATGTCGTTGGGCACACTTTGACATCATCAAACACAGTCCTGAAACATGGGTTGTTATAAAGGTGATGATTGGGTGGATTTGACACATGGGGCTTTTGAGGGGTGTGTGATAGATATGGGATTCGTCCCTCCTGAGGGAGTTTGATATCCATGTCCACTTGATGAGTAGGATTTAGAAAGGCATGCACGCATGTGTGAATCAGTATGTGATATTGGTATCATACATATCTCTTCCAATCTACTCAGAGATCAAGTAAGTGAATGAACATTGACAAGATGATTGTTCCATGCCTCGAGTTTATTCGGGATATCAGTGACAAAGGAATTATACATTCACTGTAACACCATTCACGAATTGTAGGATTGAAAGTTGTTCTCCAACTTACTATTTCACTTGGGTAGCACTGATATGTGACTAGGCACCACTCTTTGCTTGTGAAGTCATAAGTGTTATGTACTTTCACTGCCAACGTGAAATGGACCTGTAGGGTCACACACATAGGATTTAACCTAGAAGAGGAGTTTTGTCCACAAACAATGTTTACATTGATTACCAAAGGAGTTTAGTAGTTCAATTAAACACTCAATTAATTGATAGCTCAATGTCATAATGTTCAAGGTGTTGGACATTGATTGGAGTATCAGATTGATTGAAACTACAATTGACTGTTTCTGCACAATCTGCACTCCCAACTGATCAGCTCATGTGATGAACCGATTGGCTGAGCTTGGTGAACTGATCGGGTCAGGTGGTGAGTCGATCGACTCATGGACAGGGTGAAATAATCGCTTCAAGTGTTGAAACGATCGGTTCAACTAATGCAACCGAGCAAGTTGGGAAAGTAGGATTGGTGAGAAATTTCTTTTCATTTCACTTGCCCAATTTGATTGGAACAAGGATTGGTATTTGATACCAATTAGAAACAAAAGAAGTAAAGTCAATCGGGAACTGACCAGGACTATGAACTGACCGGTTTAGAAGTGAACCGACCGTTTCATTGGTCCCAACCAATCGGTTGAGGTGTCAACCAACCGGCTCAGGTCCCCAACCGACTGTTTTAGAAATGAAACGATCGGTTCAGGTTGTGCAGTTGGTTGTTTTTGTGGAAAATGTCGAACCCTTCTACTCATGCTTTAGTCCCACATTGCCCTAGATACAGAACCATGTCCCATGACCCTCCTATATATAGGGGTATTGGGGGCTTCGCAGAGAACAACTTAGTGCAACCAGTTTCTCTGTATAGTTGTTGTTCTCTCTGGTTTTGGTAACCAAGAGAGCTCGAGCAAGTGATACTCGATAAGGGAGGCACAATAAGAAAAAGACAACTGTAGAAAGCGACTGGTTGCAGGAGAATGTGGTTGTGACTAGTACGCTGATAGGAGGGTGTGACTCCTTCCAATTCCTTGTGGGACAAGGAGATTGGAGTTCCAGGTGGTCCGTGTGGACTACTTCAGAGGACGGAGATTTCTGTCGCTCGGAGGACAGCTGTCAATCCCGACAGTCCCGGTGAGACCAGGAGTTGTCAGTCCCGGTGCGACCAGGAGCTGCACAGATATCGTCCAAGACCAGAGGTGAAGACCGCGCGAGCTGCGAGGTATTGTCATCGAGCAAGCCTCGAGACAAGGTATGATTCCACAAACCATACCTTCCTATTGTATAGACGTTGACGTGTTTCCCTATTCTGGGTTTGGGGAGGAGAAAATTTTTGTTTCCGTTGCCTTCTCTGTCTCCCCTAAAACCAAACAATTTCCACTCTAACTCTAAAAGTATATAAAAGAGATATTTTTAATGTGATTTCATATGACAAACTCCCTAATTTCATAATATTAATAATATTGATGACCATAACTTGTTTAATTGGACTTAACGTGTAGCGTCTAACTTTTTTTTGGATAAAAAGACCATCTTGGATCTAATTTGGGAATAAGGATTCATAAGTTGTTAAGATTAGGGTTTAGGTGATGAATGGGATACAATTTGATATATTTAATGTTATGAATATGGTGTTTAAGATTTTCAAACCAAAAGGATGTGATTAGGTTTTACTGAACCTACGAAGAGAAATAAGTTCTCCTCTAAGTGTAAGGTAAGTGGTCCATGGTAATTGAACATAAGTAATTTTTACTTTTATGCATGTATGTATGCAATGATTGTTATGAATGTGCTTTTTATATCAATTTCTTGAAGTCAGTGAACTTATGATGAATTGAATGTCATGTTTTTACTGTCCATATTAAGGTACCATATTCATATGCATTATGAGTAAAGTCAAAATTAAGATTTAAGAGTGAAGAAAGTGTTGATAAGATGAAGATAATGTTAAAAGTAAACTTATATAAGGTCCTCACTAAGAGGCACTTTGGTGCATAAGAGAAGAGGTATTTCAGTGTGATCCAAGAGGGACTTTGGTGCATAAGAGAAGAGGCACTCATGTGCAACTTGAGGATCCTTATATAAGTAAATAGAAAAGAAGTAATTTAAAAGAAACCATGCTCCTTTTTCAATGTTTATTGTCAAAGTTTATCTTCTGATTTCATGCTTCCTTTAAATTATAATTTGTTCAATTCAACTTACCATTGGTTTTATGCATGGATGGGGGAACAATGTCTGTAGGTAAGGACCAAGCAAACAAGGAAGAAGCTTTTTGTCATTCAAGGAATCTTGAAGAAGAAAAATCCTAGTGGGGTGCCTTTTACCAAGTTGATCCAAAGTTCAGATATCTTTTAGATTATGTTTAATCTTGTTGTCAAAATAGATTAAATGAACTTGATTTATATTTTATTTTTCCAATCTATTTATAAATATGATTTCAAATAATGCAAATTGTTCCATTTACTTTAAATTTAAAATAAATAGCATATTTTATAACAACCCCCTTGATTAATGTGGTTTTGCTAAGTGATTTATACATGTGATGAAAAGTGGGGTGTTACAATATGGTATCAAAGCAATATGGTAAATGGAGACTAGGAAAATATGATTCACTTAGACACCTTAGACTGAAGATATGAGATTAAGGTATAGGAAAGGACTCCAAGGAAGAGTATAAAACCCTACGTAACAAGAGTTTTCACCCTAGAGTAGAAATATATATTATGTGTAGGTTTATATATAGTTTAGATCTTAGGTATTAACATAATCTTACCTAGTGGCATATCCTCTCTTATCTCATTGGTTGGTGCACACCATGTGAGGAATGTACAGGGATGTCGTAAGCATTAGACTAATTGTGCATCTTTCTCCTTCATAATAGTATGTGTCATATGTGACATGTGTACAATTAGGTTGGTGAAGGGTAGAATAATCAGATCTCTCATCATTGGGTATGTGTCTGATCAACACCTACCTAGGGATGTCAAAAAGACGGGAAATACAAGAGACCTATAATTGATTGTCATCTACACCTAATGTTAGAAAGTCATGCCCTAGGATTAGTTATGAGTTGGTTTCTTAACCCTATGTATAAGTTTAAAAGATGAGGATTTAATTAATAGTTAATTCATGTCCAAATATTCATACTGAAATTTAGATGCCTTATGCCACACATTTCTTTTATGCAAAATTTTGAACATAAATGAATCTTGAAATGTTAATTATCATGAAATGAAGAGGTAAGAAAAACTGTGACAAAGTGAGGTTTTACATATATCCTTCTCTTTTGCAATTTTGTTATTTCTTATAATACCCACAACCATCCCCCTCACTTTTTGAGTAGAAAGGTATCACCAATTTCCATATAAAGCAATCCCTAGTTTCTTATTATGGTAAATAATGTAGTCAAACTTTGAATTTGGAACCAAATTTTACAACATGGTTAGATAATGACATCATGGAGCTCCACCAAAAATTTCACTTAAATTGAACGAATCAATTACGAGCTATGAGCATTTGAAGTTCATGCACATTATTTCAATCATCTAACTCTAAGACATACGTTTCATGCTTAATATGTGACACATTGGTGTCATGTGGCCTAGGCGTGAACCCCTTTATTGAGTTGGGTTAGATCTCCTTAATCTTATATGGTACATAATTAGGGTTTCATAATTCCAAATAGGGTTTCTAACAAAACATCAAAATTAGTATGCAAATCAGGTCTTGAAAACCATAAAATTGTGTTCCTCTTGAAAAAACCTTTCCAATGACTATTTATTTGTATTTTTCTAAGCATCCTATGATTATTTGTGAATATTATAAAATTGACCAATTAGAGAGCAGGAAACATTAGGTGTGACATCATTTAAATTGGTGATTAATCGGATGTAAATAAGTCATGAAATGACCAAAGGGTCTTAGGAACATGTTACATGTAATCAAATAGGTGGGGGAAAATTGGTCTTTTCACTTAACTGTAAACTCCTGAAAAAGAAAGAAATAGGAACAACAATACCCTTATTTCCCTTACAACATTAATAATTGTATTGATCATGCAGGGCTACTTAGGTCATTTGAAGACCTGCATTGTCTCCCATCCTGGTCCTTCACGAGCCATGGAGTGAGCAGCATGTCGGAGCATCTTGGATTTGATCCAGAGTATTCGACACAAGATCTTCTGAGATGCCAAGACATCAGGTGAGTTCATCAAACCATGGAGGATGCACTGATCCAAACCACTATCTGTGGAGTGAATTGGAGGTGCAACTCCATGGGTACGTCCATGACCAATAGTAGTGTTGGTATGTATGCCCTGAGATCCAATCATGGGATGATTGGTGGGATACATTAAGATTGATTTGATAAACATCAAAGGCAAACTTCCAATTCTTTCTGGTTCAGTCATATGAGATAGTGATAGAAAAGATTGAATGTCTAGAGAATGACAGTACTCAATGACGTATGCTTTCAAGTTGAGGACCTGAATGATGAGATCATACGGATGCTAAGAGTTTGTACATTCTTGTTATGTCCCTAGTCGGATGTCATTGTGGAAGGTAGATAGACAACAATGACACACAAGACTAGATTGTGGTGTTGGTTGATGACAAAATCTCATTAGTCATGATATAGAGATATCAAGCCAAACACATATGTACTTGTTAAAGAACAAGTGTACCGGACAGACCCACCGTGAGTTTGACACATGGAACCATAACATGGTAGTCACAGTCAGTACTCACAGTGATGGTGGTGAGTGTGATTCTTTGACCTGAAATCACTACACTCAACACATGTCGTTGGGCACACTTTGACATCATCAAACGCAGTCCTGAAACATGGGTTGTTATAAAGGTGATGATTGGGTGGCTTTGACACATGGGGCTTTTGAGGGGTGAGTGATAGATATGGGATCTATCCCTTCTGAAGGAGTTTGATATCCAAGACCACTTGATGAGTAGGATTGAAATAGGTGTGTGCACGCATGTGTGAATCAGTATGTGATATTGATGTCATACATATCTCTTCCAATCTACTCTGAGATCAAGAAAGTGAATGAACGTTGATAGGATGAATGTTCCATGCCTCGAGTTCATTTGGGATATCAGTGACAAAGGAATTATACATTCACTGTAACACCATTCACGGATTGTAGGATTGAAAGTTGCTCTCCAACTTTCTACTTTCACTTGGGTAAGACTAATGTGTGACTAGTCACCGCACTTTGCTTGTGAAGTCATAAGTGTTATGGACTTTCACTGCCAACGTGAAATGGACTTGCAGGGTCACACACATAGGATTTAACCTAGAAGAGGAGTTTTGTCCACAAACAATGTTTAGATTGATTGCTAAAGTAGTTTAGTAGTTCAATTAAATACTCAATTAATTGATAGCTCAATATCATAATGTTCAAGGTGTTGGATGCATTGATTGGAGTATTGAATTGATTGAAAGTGCATTTGACTGATTCTGCACAATTTGCAATCCCAACCGATCGGCTCATGTGATGAACCGATCGGCTGAGCTTGGTGAACCGGTCAGCTCAGGTAGTGATTCGATCGACTCATGATTAGGGTGAAATGATTGCTTCAAGTGTTGAAATGATTGGTTCAACTGATGCAACCGAGCAAGTTGGGAAAGTAGGATTAGTGAGAATTTCCCTTTCGTTTCACTTGCCCAATTTGATTAGAACAAGGATTGGTATTTGATACCAATTAGAAACAAAAGATGGAAAGTCAACCGAGAACTGACCAGGACCACAAACCGACCGGTTCAGAAGTGAACCGGTCGGTTGAGGTGTCAACTGATCGGCTCAGGTCCCCAACTGACCGTTTTAGAAATGAAACGATCGGTTCAGGTTGCGAGTTGGCTGTTTTGTGGAAAATCTCGAACCCTTCTACTCCTACTTTAGTCCCATATTGCCCAGGATGGAGAACCCTATCCCATGTCCCTCCTATATATAGGGGTATTGGGGCTTCTCAAAGTACAACTCAGTGCAAACCAGTTGCTCTGCAAAGTTGTCGTTCTCTCTAGTTTTGGTAACCGAGACAGTCCGAGCAAGTGCTACCCAATAAGGGAGGCACAACAAGGGAAAGACAACTGCATTTGCGACTGGTGGCAGGATATCGTGTTGGTGACTAGTATGCTGAAAGGAGTGTGTGACTCCTTCCAATTCCTTGTGGGACAAGGAGATTGGAGTTCCAGGTGGTCCGTGTGGACTACTTCAAAGGCGGGAGGTTTCTGCTGCTCGGAGGACAGCTGTCAATCCCGAAAGTCCCGGTGAGACCAGGAGTCGTCAGTCCCAGTTCGACTAGGAGTTGCACAGACATCGTCCAAGATCGGAGGTGAAGACCACACAAGGCGCGAGGTATTGTCGCCGAGCAAGCCTCGGGACAAGGTGTGATTCCACAAACCATCCTTTCCTATTGTATAGATGTTGACTCATTTCCTTGTTCTGGGTTTGGGGAGAAGAAAATTTTTTTCCACTGCCTTCTCTACCTCCCCTAAAACCCAACAGTGGTATCAGAGCCACATCAACTGCTCTATACCTTAGAGATTATCGATATGATCAATTTTGGTTTGTCGCCTTTATTTATTGCATACGATGCGAATAAAATTGGCTTTATGCATGTCCAATCCTAAATCCACAAATCCCAATTTACATATATGATATGTATTATGAATGCACTCGATACACATCGCCCTTAAACGAGTTTTGTGGTGGATGTATAGCGTGGTGATGGCCAATAATCCCTATCTGTGTATGGTTGTATGTGGTTGCTTGCATATCGGTCTACACACCGATCTTCCTTCTCCTATTCCTGATGTAACTTGAAATAATTCGATATTTCTTTCCTACCTTTACTCCCCTCGAATGTAACTCGAGGTTTCTCTTTTTACAATGTAAAATAGGATAGATTTTATTTCCTGTTATGTCAAAGAACGAAGGACATCCAGACGACAGCTGAGACGATCAATTCAAGAAGTGAACCGATCGGTTGACGTTCCCAACGATCAGTTCAAGGTGTGAGCTGATCGGTTGATGACCGGCTTGAGGAGCGAGACGAGCGGGTGGTGGCCATGAAGATATGCACGACGACCAGGCAAACTGATCAGTTGGAGGAGCCAACTGATCGGCTGGTGGCACCCAGCCGACCAGTCTAATGGTGAGTCGATCATTCATGAGATGAGTTGATCAAACCCAAAAAGGCAAAGCACAGAGTTCATCTTATACAAGTTGCATGTGATGTAGACCTAGATGACCGTCATTCCTCTTGGCTCAAGGAATCACATTAGGATGGCCATAATCATCGCTTTTATTGTTTTGCATGTTTTATGTGGGATATAGCATGTATATGATACATACTATGTATTTTGGTGATTGGATATGTATATGTATATAAAAACCAAATCCCTCATTAAAATATTAAGTCTTGTATGTCTTCCATTAGCAACACACATGAAAAACTCGATCGACCAAGCGTAGGTTATGCCAAAGCGTGGTGCACCGTCTATCTTGTACAAGTGTGAAGGGTAGACATGTAGGTTCTGCCAAAGCAGGGTGCATGTTTACCGTGTCGGCTTTTGGGTTATACTTAACTGGTGATTCTTAGAGCGTCTAAGCCCAGAGGCAAGGAATGTTCATGGCAAGGTGTTGTGCATGTTCATTCATCAAGAGTTGCATATGATGCAATTGGCAAAGGTTGCCTACCTGGAAGATCTAAGTTGTGGGTGACATCCCTAGCTGGTCCATGACTTAGAGGATTTCAGGATCTTGCCCACTAGAAGGTTGTATGCTACAATCTTCTGAATTGATGGTGAGGGATATCAATTTGAACTAAAATAGTGGGAGCGATAATTAATTAAAGGCATAATTTTATCGTCAACTTTTCAAATCAATCAAACAAGTCAAAAAGAGTTTTGGACTAAAATTGCATATATTTCCTTTTGTTAAAATAAATGGTTAATCAACAAATCACTTTATTTGCGATCGGTCTTTGAGACCAACAAATAAAATGGGAATAATTCCACGACTGGGTAGGATGATGAGAAGTGTTCTCAATGAACGAAAGCTCTAAGTCCTAGTTATACCAAGACCAGATGAACTCAATCCCACCACATCAATGGCTGAAAGTATGCTTATGGAAGCATACCAAGGATGACATTTATGAGGAGTGCTTGATGTTGTGTTCTCTGAACTATGAGTTGCAGAGACAACATGAGACATATGATGTCTCCAAGACACTGTCCTAGTATGTCATGACAGAAGGAGATCCAGTAAGGTATTCACACACTCAATATGATTGGGTATGTGGAAAACCTGACTAAGAAGGATTCCCTCTGAGCCAAGAGTTGTCTATTGGTATGATACTGCAAATGTTGTGAGAATCATACAATTCATGATAAGCTACAACATGAACAACTTTGACAAGCATTGACAGAGTTGTTGGACATGTTGAGGATAGTAGAGGCAAAGATGAAGAAAGACAAACCATAATCTTTGATGTGATCAAAGAAAAGGTAATTCTTAAGGGCAAGGACAAGGGCAAAGCAAAGAAGTGTTCTGATGCTAGCCAGCAATCTAAGCCGTCTTCAGCCTCAAGGCACATGGGGAAGGCTGTATGAGAGAATTGCCCTCTATATCTGGAAGAACAAAAGAAGATTAAGGAGGGGATGGAGATCTCCACCTAAGGTATCATGAAATGAACTGCTTCTTTATCTGAGGTATATGATACCAAGATGTGGATCTATCATATATGATATGCAAGATCCGCAAAGAAGTGATGGCCTTTGTGAAAGGACCAAGAAAGAAGTTCCCATCATTGGAGCAAGTGTTGCTGCCATAGATAGGAGTATCTTTCAATTTATTTCATCCTAAGGGGCACGAAATAGAGTTGAGAACTGCTATTTCATATATTGCCAATAGATAGAAACACTTTATTTTTGCATATTGTATGACAATGATGGCAATTAATAAAGTTGATGTTTCAATCTTAAAGATATGATCTTTGTGGCAATGCATTTTTTATCTTGTGGTATTTGATATGCATAAGATAAAATGATACCTAAAAGTTATAGATAACTCAAACAATCAAATTAGCATCAATCATGAGAAATTCATTTCTAGTTTCCATGTGATGGATAAATCTAGACTCTTTTGGTTAGAGAACCAGCAAGAGACATGAATCTCTTGTACATGATTAATCAATCTTCACTAGTGGTAGTGGGAGAATGATTATCCAATTAGGTATAATACATGTGATGTATTTACATACCTATCGGAGTAAATGCTAATACTTCAAAAGGTGTTTAGAGAAATACCAATATGAATATCTTGAAGTGTTCAAGAATATCATAGATGATGTATGAATTTGGTAAAGTGTTAAATCTTGATGAGATCAATGAATGAAATACTTAGACCAAAATATTTGAGATCCTTAAGAGTGATTATGATAGTGTATCATAGTGAGCTCATGATTAAGGAATAGTGATGTCTAAATCAAAAGGGAGTCATACTCTAAGGAGTTAGAGAATGATTATCAAATAACTAAATTCTTCTTAAATAAAGAATACCCAACACTAATAAAGGAAATTAAGAATCACAAGGAGTTGTGAGTTCTTATATACTTGATAGATACACCACAATTATCTATGTGATGAGTTGTTCATGTGATGAGTCAACTATCCAGATGAATATGAGGTACCAGATATTGAGTTATGGTATATGACCATTACATCCTAAATGACTTCCATGTGAACCATAAGGTATGACCTTGATGGTAGCACCCATTGGATGGAAATCCATAAGTGCAAATAATTCTTAAGTGTTAAGACACATGGATAACATTTTGAGAAGGATGATGCTTGTTGATTGCAACTTGATGACTAAGACATTTGTCATATGGATACTAAAACCGAATTCCTATGAGGAATAAAACAAGGATGTGTACGTGACACAACCTATAAGGTTTATGAATCCACTAATGCAAATGAAGTCTATAAGTTACAATGAACTAATCAATGTGATTGATTGAGTACAAGCAACTCAGAATTGGATCTTTACTTTGATGATATAGTCAAAGGGTTTGACTAATATATCAAAGACAAAGAAGGGATCTGTGATTTAGTGGGAGCGTATTCACATTCCACATGTTGATGTGAAATGGAAATGTTCTAGAATGGAAATCCAAAGTGGAAATTATCTTTAAAGAAGATAGAGATGTTTCCTATGAGATAGGAATAGAGATCTATAGAGATAATTCTCGAAAACCTCTTGACCTAGAAAAGGAGAGAGCATACATTGGCAATCTATACTGAAGGGTTCAGTGTACACAGATTCAGTGGGAGAAAACTTGTCCATGTTACATGAAGTTAGTATCCCAAGGCCAAGTGTCCAATTCTTATGAACAATGGAAACACTAAGAATAGATATGGATCTATCATGTATGTAATCATCCCATTATCTTGCATGTATCGACATGGCAAGAACAAAATGCATTCATCATCTTGTATGTAGGACATGGTAATATGATGTGCTCATCCTGATAACTCATATCTGGGACATGACGAGTGGTTGTCTGTCTACTTCCAGTAAGGGTTACTGGAAACCATAAGAACTTAATAAGTACTTGAGAAGTACTAGTTCTGTGGTGATAAGGAAGAGTTTGATGTAAAGAGTTACATTGATGCAAACTTCCAAAAATGATAGAAAATTAATCGCAAAATATATATGGGATATATACAGTGAAAGTTTGTTGATAATTGGAAACGTTCCAATAAAGCCGTTTAAAAGGAAATGCCGAGTATCTGTGTGTTAGAGAACATCAGTGGATACTATATGGATCTGGAAGTTCATGAGATGAACTTATAGATATTTCGGTCATTGATGACAAGTATGGAATCCTGGATCATGCAATGTGGCTAAAGGTTAGCACAGGAATACTGGATCGCATATTACGGCAACTCCATCTCATACGTATGACGTATAGAGAAGAGATGTGAGACATGCAATTAATAATGACTTTGGCAAGGTGTTGCCATAACTCACTAAGTTGGCACAAGAGCATAGTAACATGTGGGACATGTTTGAAGATCACTATGAATATGAGTCAAGGGTGATTGGCTCGCAGTGCAAGTGGGAGTCTATTGGTATGTATGCCTTGAGAGCCAATCATGGGATGATTGGTGGGATACATTAAGATTTATTTGATAAACATCAAAGGCAAGCTTTCAATTCTTTCTGGTTCAGTCATATGAGATAGTGATAGAACAGATTGAATGTCTTGAGAATGACAGTACTCAATGACGTATGCTTTCAGGTTGAGGACCTGAACGATGAGATCATACGGATGCTAAGAGTTTGTACATTCTTGTTATGTCCCTAGTCGGATGTCATTGTGGAAGGTAGATAGACAGCAATGACACACAAGACTAGATTGTGGTGTTGGTTGATGACATAATCTCATTAGTCATGATATTGAGATATCAAACCAATCACATAGGTACTTGTTAGAGAACAAGTGTACCGGACAGACCCACCGTGAGTTTGACACATGGAACCATAACATGGTAGTCACAGTCAGTACTCACAGTGATGGTGGTGAGTGTGATTCTTTGACCTGAAATCACTACACTCAACACATGTCGTTGGGCACACTTTGACATCATCAAACGCAGTCCTGAAACATGGGTTGTTATAAAGGTGATGATTGGGTGGCTTTGACACATGGGGCTTTTGAGGGGTGAGTGATAGATATGGGATTTGTCCCTCCTGAAGGAGATTGATATCCAAGGCCACTTGATGAGTAGGATTGAAATAGGTGTGCGCATGCATGTGTGAATCAGTATGTGATATTGATGTCATATATATCTCTTCCAATCTACTCTGAGATCAAGAAAGTGAATGAACATTGACAGGATGACTGTTCCATGCCTCGAGTTCATTCAGGATATCAGTGACAAAGGAATTATACATTCACTGTAACACCATTCACGGATTGTAGGATTAAAAGTTGTTCTCCAACTTTCTACTTTCACTTGGGTAGCACTGGTGTGTGACTAGGCACCGCTCTTTGCTTGTGAAGTCATAAGTGTTATGGACTTTCACTGCCAACGTGAAATGGACCTATAGGGTCACACACATAGGATTTAACCTGGAAGAGGAGTTTTGTCCACAAACAATGTATAGGCTGATTGCTAAAGGAGTTTAGTAGTTCAATTAAAATACTCAATGAATTGATTGTTCAATATCATAATGTTCAAGGTGTTGGATGTATTGATTGGAGTATCGAATTGATTGAAAGCGCATTTGACTGATTCTGCACAATCTACAATCCCAACCGATCGGCTCATGTGATGAACTGATCGGATGAGCTTGGTGAACCGGTCGGCACAGGTAGTTAGTCGATTGGCTCATGATCAGGGTGAAACGATTGCTTCAAGTGTTGAAACGATCAGTTCAACTGATGTAACCCAGCAAGTTGGGAAAGTAGGATTAGTGAGAATTTTCCTTTCGTTTCACTTGCTAAATTTGATTGGAACAAGGATTGGTATTTGATACCAATTAGAAACAAAAGATGGAAAGTCAATCGAGAACTGACCAGGACCACAAACCGACCGGTTCAGAAGTGAATCGACCGGTTGAGGTGTCCCAACCGATCGGTTGAGGTGTCAACCGATCGGCTCAGGTCCCCAACCGACCGTTTCATAAATGAAACGATCGGTTTAAGTTGTGTGTTGGTTGTTTTGTGGAAAATCTCAAACCCTTCTACTCCTGCTTTAGTCCCATATTGCTCGGGATGGAGAACCCTGTCCCATGACCCTCCTATATATAGGGGTATTGGGGGATTCTCAAAGTACAACTCAGTGCAAACAAGTTGCTCTGCAAAGTTGTCGTTCTATCTGGTTTTGGTAACCGAGAGAGCCCGGGCAAGTGCTACCCGATAAGGGAGGCACATCAAGGGAAAGACAACTGCAATTGCGACTGGTGGCATGAGAGTGTGTTGGTGACTAGTACGCTGACAGGAGGGTGTGACTCCTTCCAATTCCTTGTGGGACAAGGAGATTGGTGTTCCAGGTGGTCCGTGTGGACTACTTCAGAGGCAGGAGGTTTCTGCCGCTCGGAGGACAGTTGTCAATCCCGACAGTCCCAGTGAGACCAGGAGTCATTAGTCTCGGTGTGACCAGGAGCTGCACAGACACCGTCCAAGACCAGAGGTGAAGACCGTGCAAGGCGCGAGGTATTGTCACCGAGCAAGCCTGGAGACAAGGTATGATTCCACAAACCATCCTTTCCTATTGTATAGACGTTGACGCATTTCCTTGTTCTGGGATTGGGGGGGGAGAAAATTTGTGTTTCCTCTGCCTTCTCTGCCTCCCCTAAAACCCAACAAGTAGGACGGGGACTGAGCAAGAATATCGGAAAAAGGGACACATAAGACAATCTAAATGCTTTTCTAGGTCAATACAAAGTCAAGGCACCATCTTGTGAACACAAAGAATGCTAGTTGTGCACTGGTTCATTGGAAAACAAAGAAAATAGGGGGAAAATTGTCCAAAAGAGGAAACTAAGAATTCTCAATGAAGAAACATCAAATAAGGCTGGTAAAAAGATCTTGGAGTCGAGTGGAACACATAGATAGTTCATCCGTAATCAAAGGGCTATCAAAAGGGGTACCACAATGAACATCAGTGAGATCTCAGAGTTGAGTTCTAGGACATGATGATAGGGGCAATTGTAGGTCAAATAGTCAAAATAAAAAAGGGAGAAGGGGGTCTATGGTTGCTCACCGGATCGTCAATTGTGTGGAAGCCAGCGGTGAAAGTTAAGGAAACTCCAATGTCGTCAGAGTTGTACTTTTAGTAATATAGGAGTCTCAGGGAGTAGGTGGTGAAATTGTTTGAGGAGGAGAAGTCTTTGAGGGTGAAGGACCTTTTGGGTCCCTTAAATAGAGGTGAGGGGTAATGTAACGTCCCCGTATTCTGCCATCTCGAGACTCAAATGGCCCAAGAGGACAAATTTGAAAGCAATATGTGCATACATGAATAATTGTATCAGAGTGTGATGCGGAAGCAATATGCGCATACATGAACATTCAAATATAACACACACCATAACATTCTCACCATTCAACATTTATATTTATACAACATGAATTATTACAAAATGATTTACAATTACATATTGAATGCAAATTCTACAATCTATGAACATGTATGCTAACTAGGATCTTTACAATAGGTACAACTTGTACATCTTACTCACATCTTGTTCTTTTATCCCATAGTAGCTCTGAACCTAAAACATAGATGAAACAATTAATCAACACACATGGTGTCGAGTGCATTGGTAGAAAGATACATATATTTATCGTTTTCATAATTTGAAAAGATTTGCAAAAGAAAGAAGGAAAATCATAGAAAACATTTCTTGATTAAGCTAAATACGTCAATTTTATTCATTTTCCTAGATGATTTTCATTATCAAGGTGCACTAGTACTAAAACATATGTATTGGGCCCATCCTCGTATACCAAGTACTCTAGGGAAACTCCCTTTACACCGTGCTCTCTAGGGAGGTGTACTAATCAACATTCATCCATTCCCTCATAAGGGGGATAATGAACACCTTAATAACTACAAAACATCTACTTATCATTTATGTTTTTAAGTGACAAAACATCGAGTACTTCCAGTAATACTACATCCAATATTTGCAAATAAAAGAGCATACATAGATATCATGAGTCAACCAAGAAAACCATAGTCATATACATAAATAAACCCACATACCTGAGTTTAGAGATTCACATTTATATTCTGGATCATCTACATCTTTGGTCATCAAATGATTAATAGCAATTAATCATCATTAATAAATGTTCATCAATATTCTACGTATTTTAGGTCCAAATTAGGGTTTTGGTCAATCCTTGGTTTACTGACCTAGAACATGTGTACGATATTTTTATATTGATCAAGATGTTATTCTAAATGTCTGGTCAAGTTTTCATAATTTCCTGATGTTCTTTCTATTTTCTATAATTAATGGGGGGTTAAAGCATCTAATCAGTGTTTAATTAGAAAAGGCATAATATCGATCAATAAAATTCATAACAGAATATACATTCAATTTATAAATGATACGAAGGTTCAAAACTATTTTTCTCACATTTATTCTCGATCATTTGTTATCTATTTCAATTACCAGACCCTAAAAGGAAACATCATCATCGATATTGGATATTGACATTAATTGTTCTTCAAAATACTGATATAGGTGTCCAGTATGATGGAGGGTATTTTTCTGGGTCTAGGGATATTTTTGGGGGATTATTTGGCCATAGGAGATATTTTTAAACACATTTCTAAGCTTTATCTATTTTTTGCAAATAAGTAAATGATTTACCTTGTATGGTGAGGCCCATGGCCTGATGTGGCGCTCCATGATTGGCCCATGTTGGCCATTAGTGGGAGGCATGGTTTAGTAGCCTGGTCTATCTTGGGCCGGTTGGTTCCTATGTCTAGCACAAATTGGACCGGTTCAGGGGTGACTACACTATATTGGTTGTGAGTCAACTTCATGCATGGCATCTCAAATCGCGATCTTCATGTTCCGCAAGGGTGATCCATAGACGCCGCCTCTAGGGTCTTTTCCGACAAGCAATGAGTTGAGGTTAGGCATGCCTTCCCAAAACCTTATACAACCAAAATCTTCAGGATGCTTCGTGGGTCTGAGGCAGCTAGGTCACGACGGATTACTTCCTTTGAAGCCTCAACTCAGTCCAGCAGTTGCAGGTAGCAACATAGCAAGCTAGGAAGATTGTGCATCCACAAAATTCAAACCCAACACCTCCTTCTCTAGATATTGAGAGCTTTTTCTAGGCTCGCACAACTCAAGGGAGTTCTAAATTTTGGCGAGGATGCGAGGTGATGCATTCCCCAACCCAATCCACTCTAGACGACGGTGGAGGGGTCCAGTGAGAGAATCTTATACAAGAAGTGCAATTTGTAGTTCAAGAAGAAATTTGTGTAGCCCAAGTTGTTGCATAAAAAGATAAAATAGAAGGAGGTTTGAGAGTTATCAGTCCCTAAGACTATCGATGTGTGACATCCAATACAACCTACTCATACATGCCCCTAATTTTGAAATTAGGATGCATTAGATTCCACTGCTAGGAAAATAAGGAGAAGATTGCTAAGAGCACATATTGACGTTTTTTGACCTTTATTATATGACAAAGCGCAATGGAGTTTCTAATGATGCTATTAGAATACGACTCTTCATATACTCGCTCACACATAGAGAAAGGGTTTGGCAGAATGCTATGTCAGGTGATCCTATCACCACATTTGAACAACTTTAGAACACGTTTCTCATGAAATTCTATACTTCGTACCTCATGTACACCATCACATGTTAGACTACACAGTTCACAAAAGTGCCTATTGAAACCTTTGCCAAAGCATGGAAAAGATAGAATGAGCTATTAAGAAAATGTCCACACCATGTTATTTATGAAAATTAACTCACCAAGTTTTTTTCTAGAGATGTGCGTGATGATACCGAAACGTTTCTAGATTTCTCATATGGAGGAAACTTCATGCGCCAAAGTTAATGTAGAACAGGCAATTTAGTCACCCTAGGAGGTGAAAATCAAACCAAATGCAGTATATTTGTAGAAAAGTCAGGTCTAAAGACACCCATGATAGAAAGAATTCTTGAGCTTCAATCTATTACAATATTTCTAAAGCTACTATAACATAAGAAAGATAATCTTGAGTCCTCTTTATGATTCTAGAAAAAAGGATTCACCACTAAGTCAACAATAAAAAGTTAAGGCAGTATCTCTATTATTCAAAGCATGTAAAGGAATTGACCAATCCACCTTGAGTTGTAATATTCTCTTGATTGGGATGACGAACAATGTCTTCACCCAAGGAGACAAATAGTTAAATGGAGGATTTAAACTTCATCCATAGTATTCATTGACAAGGCTATTATAATCCAAATCATAACAAAACCTATCCCAAATTTCCTGCGCAACATTCCTATAGGAGTAGAAAACTCCTAACAATTCATGTAGAACAAAAATTAATAATCAGGTCCTCTCAAATTCATGAACAACCAATATTTTTTTTCTTCAGAAACTAAAACTGTAACATCCCAGGATTTGAGGCCTCAGATAACATGATCTTAAAAGGAATGATTGGACTACCCATATCACCAAGGTGCACCTCCTTTTCCGGGAGCCCATCACTAAGAACTCCATAGTTAAGCGTGTTCATCTTGGAGTAGTACTGGGATGGGTGACCTGTCGGGAAGTTGATCCTGGCATGCGCGTGAGTGAGGACAAAGTGCGCAGTTAAGGCTAGTGGTGGTCTGTGGGGTCAGTCGGCATTCCTAAAACTCTAATAGAAACTTGGGCAGTGGGCCCGACTCTGATACAAATGGTATCAGAGCCATAACCCCTCCAGTAGGTGGGGCCGTCATGGACATGGCATGCCAGTCTTGAGCCGTGCGGTCCATGCATGTAGGAAAGGACTGTCCATGGTTGACGTAGCCACCCTTGCGCTTGTATTCCGTGATCGCGAGCTGGGTGTCCATGGGCCATTGTGGGTCTGCACTGAAATGGGGAAGAGATTATGATGGCTTATAGTTGAGCCTTGACGAGGACGTCAAGAGCCTAAGTGGGGGAGATTGTAACATCCCAGGATTTGAGTCCTCAGATAACATGATCTTAAAAGGAATGATTGGACTACCCATATCACCAAGGTGCACATCCTTTTCTGGGAGCCCATCACTAAGAACTCCATAGTTAAGCGTGCTCAACTTGGAGTAGTACTGGGATGGGTGACATGTTGAGAAGTTGATCCTGTCATGCGTGTGAGTGAGGACAAAGCACACAGTTAAGGCTAGTGGTGGTCTGTGGGGCCAGTCGTCATTCCTAAAACTCTACTAGAAACTTGGGCAGTGGGCCCGGGTGTTACAGTGATGGAGACTATGAACTGACTCAGGATGACATAGACATAGATGACCATGATGTTTATTCATAGGTCTTAGAGTTCCCATGTATCTATCATTTTGCAAGCTTATCATGTATTTTATAGGATACATTTATCTAAGGGTATTATTTATATCTTTATGTTGTTCTTTGCTATTTTGTTTTCATCATGGATAGATTTACCTTTGTTGCAATCACTATCTTCTGAATCCTTAACTCTATGACTTGTTACATTCATGAGATTTAGTGTATGCACTCTTATATTTTGATTATGACTAAATGTTGTCAATTCTTTCTCTAGCTATTTTTTGATTGGCCCTAGTATATGGTGCTTGTAAATTCGATAAGACCTGACCTAGCTCTTCTACCCTCTCCCTTTTTGATATTGCAAAGGGGAGAAATAGCTTGGCACATATTGAAATTGATCTTTATTTGAATATATTTTTTCTCACAGAAAAGTGAATACAAATAGAATATATATATTTGGATTTTTTTTTATCAAGGCTTAACCATTCAATTTATGTGTATCTAATATGTCTAATTGAAATTAATTTCAAGAACTAGGTACATGAAGATAATGAAATTAGAAAATCCTAATTTTTGAGAAATCATGTCAAAATCAATGCAAATGCAAGTTTTGAAGATTAAATAGTATCTCTATTAGAATCATGTTTTGCATTATTTGTACTGAACATATGACCTGTAACTAAGGTTAGCTGGAATTTAGAGCGCTTGATTTGAACATTTTAGTACTTTTTGGGCATTTTGTCAAAAGTGATTACACACTTTCTTATTGATTGAATTTGTCGTAGTGGCAACTCAAACAAAAACCAATCTAGGACTTGACAATACCCTAAGTCAGTCCAGTTTGCCCTTTTGGCAACTTAATTGGCACCCTATACTATCCAAATAAATTACAACTATCGATCGAGTTTCATCCTCTTTAAACTTGACCAGAAAATGCAAATTGTTTTGTAATATAATATTGTTAGTCAAGTTTCCCAAAAGGTAACTCACCTGGAAACATAGTATGCTAAAGTGATGAATTTTTTTTCTAAACATTAGTGTGGCAAAACTCGATAATATATTCATTGCAACACCAAAAATGGATAGAACTCAAACCCAAGTGTTTCTAATGGCTAGTAGACAATCTCAAATATAAAAAGGACCCTTGGACTTTATTCCAAGTTTGTCTTTTATGATCTATTGTTATAGTTGAGTGTTTTTCCTTCAAAATCCCCTAATCTCTCTCATGGTTGTTTACTACTCTACATGCAATTGATATTAGGATCCTTGTAAGAGAGTTTCTCTAATGCACATCTTGTGAAACTCTCCACTCTTTTTCCCATTCTCTCCTTAGAAACTTGGTGGTTAGAAGGTGGTTTCCTTGCATAAGTAAGGAACTTCCTTCAAGAATGAAGGGTTGATCAAAGGCTAAAGATCTTCTACAAGAATGGGTAAGACCTTGGTGAAGCCAGAAAATTATTGGTAGATAGATAGGTAAGTCCGTTGTAATGATTATTGGCTCGTCGACCCAAAAAGGAATTCTATTTTAGCACTTGTGCATGAACATGGTTCTCTATATGTTTTAATTCTTATAATGGAATATAAAAATTGTAACATGGTTGAAAATCCTAGAGATTGACCCCTCTATGTACTAGGTGTACATCTTGCCCAGTTTGGAGGTTGGAACCACTATACATGTTACTCTTCTTTTTTTGTTTCCTCATTCTCTCTTTCCATTGGTTTTAAATACTGGTAAATCTTTTAGGAAATATCTTGAAGGTCTAATGTGTTTTATTTAAGTGGTTTTAGCTCTATTCACCCCCACCTTTAGATCCCATAGAATCGACAAAGATATCACAATAAGAGAATCACATAGACCTGTAGGTGATGTGTCATGTCCCTTTCTCTTAGGCTAGTTGGAATACTAGTATACATGCTTCATACTACGACACATTGTTTGTGGTATTGAACTCCAACCATCTTGCTAATGGAAACTTTTATCCTTAAGGGTTATGAATGACTATTTGACATGCCTTAAGTATGTGTGCAAACTTGAAGTGTACGGGTCAAGTCGTATAGTCCTATGGGTCCACATGTTGAATCCAAGGAAACATACTCCAAAGGCTACTACTAACTATAACCTAATCATATAGGCATAAGGAAAAGGTGATTGGTTGCTTGATTATAACTAACTGCAAGAAGTGAAAAATACCTTATGTGGATTATGTTCACAAATTGGTAGATTCCTTAGGATTACAGTTTCACCATGGTATACATTGCATTTTACTCCATTTCATTAATAAGAATTTATCCTTAACGCTGGACAAAGGACTGTAGGAAATATTACATGCTCCTACAGCGTAATATACTACCTATACTAAGAAAAATCCCACTCGCGTAGAGATTTAGGAATTAGGTAGGCACATTAACGATACTTTGGGTTGTACTCTTCACAAAGCCCTCTCTTGAGGCAAGATATAAGCTATGTAAATCTACATCCTTTCCAACCCTTAATGACTTTTCCAAAGTAATTAATAGTATGAGTAATTTACTATGGTGATAAAGTATAGGAATTTCATTAAGAAATTGTAGATTTATGTCTACAATTAAAATAAATAACTATAATAAATCATGAAAGTCAATTATAATGCACTAATCGGTGACCCCTGGGTCCTAACAAACAAGGGGATTAGCCCCGCATAATGTTATTATCTAATACATGGAGGAGAAAATAGAAAATATGATAAACATTGAAAATTAATTATAAAACCCTAGAGAAATTGGTGGGAAGATCCACTCTTGGGAACATTTTCAATCTCTAGTGTTTCAACTGCAAATATTCTCTCTAGAGGTACCCGAACTGTCCATGACATGATTGTCTCCTTTGTTTCCTCCTATCGTGGTTCCACACTTAGCTTCAATCGAATAGAAAGTGATCCCTAGGTTTGGCCAAACTCCCCTTAGGTCATAAGTGAGGCTCTAACCGTCATTAACTCCCTACCATTAGATTTGTCTTAATCTTCAATTTGAATAGATCACAAAAAGTTGGTATCACTTACCAGAAAGTCAATGGCACCGAGTTATCGGTTGACTCAAAACCCTTAAGTGTTGGTACCACCGACTTGTATGTCAATAACACCGACTTGTCTCTGACTTGGTCTGGATGAAAGAGTAGGTACCACCGACTACGACATCAATGTCACCAAAACAGTGTCAATACCACCGACTGGAGAGTTGGTGGCACCTAGTTTTCTCCAGTTTCCCTTTTGGGATTCTACAAAAAGTCAATACCACTAACTCTAAAGTCAGTGGGATTATTGTTGTACTAAATGTGCTCAAATTATTGAAATGAGGAAAATCCAACATAAGTTTAATTAAAAATTCATAGTTTAACAAAAATCATTAAAAATACTTATTAATTGATGCAATAGTATTTCACATGTTAATAGTGATAAACAAATCACAAATGATATCAAAATGAACAATATTGCAAGAAATTTATGAAAAAATAGCATGTGAAAAAGAATAGAACTCATTGCGTTAAAATCCCCTAAGCTTGAAAGATGATTGCCCTCGAGAAACCCTGTCTTTAGATATGTTTGTAATAATACATTAAGAGGACAAACAATATGAGCTACGTTTCTCAAATACCCCCTCCTGACAGTCCTAAACCGACCCTTACCAACACTTCAACAAATAACGACCTTACTGTGAAAAAAATGTTCATTAAAGATGTCCACCTTTAAATCAATGGAAGACTATTAATTGAGAAATTAATATCATAGTAAATTAGGGAATCATATTGATGCACCATGTGATTCCCTATCTACATAGCTCTTGTCTACCTACAAAACTAGTTGGAAGCAGTTCCCCATATGAAAGTTGAACGAGGGGATCAATCAAATTTTGAGTCCTACCATATAGAGAAATGGATGGAATGAAGTAGGTAACTATGAATAAAAATAATGGGAATCATGTAAATCTAGGAAATAACAATATACAATGAACTTGTAACATGAAGGACATTAGAAATGCATGAATACTAATGCCTACTATTGTGGTGGAATGATGCATGTAATGCAAATGTCATCTGATTGATGAGAAAAATTTTGCATATGTGTAACTATTTTCACTTATCCCATAAGGAAGAATACAATTTGAGTTCAAGGCGTCCTTTTCTCCCTCTTTATCTCATTTTCTTTTTTCTTTTTCTTTTTTTTTCTTTTATTTTAGCATGCTTGATTGGTTATTCTCAGATTGTTCATCAATATAGCATAGCTTTTATTCATTATGAGGGGTACAGATGTATATCATTTCATTATATACATATATATGATGCAGAGAATGATGTGAAAGCATGATGCAAAAAGAGAATACAATCTACATGAAATTCATTATGCAAGTACATGATATGTAAATCTCTACTAATAACATGCCACCTAATATGATATGTAGTGCAACCAAGAGGAAATGATTTATTTTACCTGATCATCTTAAGGCGGTGAATGAAATATCATGTAATGTATGTGGAATAACATGATTAAGAGACAATGCTTGTCTTAAACTATGATATGTACCTCTACTATCAACCCTGTGTACATGGTGACCATAGTGTTTCTTTTGAAAAGTCCCATTTAAGGTCTCATTACTTGTTTGTTAGTTTGGACTCAGACCCTATCGTCATACACAATTCTTAAACAAATTAAGATTTTCATTCATATTAAGTGTCCACAAGTTGACTAACCCATGCACTTCCTCTAGTTTTTGTTTCTTTAGTCTTTGCAAATTTATCAGAACAAGATGTGATAATATAAAAAAATTTAAATGCAAAGGTACAAAACACATATGCTTCTGTGATAAATGAAATCATTAAGATCCACTATTAAACAATATAGATTTGGATCTTATAGTTGCAAAAATAGAACTAATAGGAAAAAAATATAAAAGATAAATCCATTAATAGTAGTATGAAAGTGTAATGCACATTTCAACCACAAGATAAATCACATTAGCCTTCACAAAAGCATACAACATTGATCCCGATGTATGTCTCATCATTACAAACTTTCTTCTCAAAATGTTTTTAGCAATCTTTAACTACATACAATGAATTATAATATAATTATATACAACATACACTATTGAGTTCTACAAATTTCAAGAAGAAATTGTTTTATCTTTCCATCGTCAGAATCAAAAAAATTCACAAGAAATTTCCATTGATCAAGATCAACACGGGAGGGGCAATAATTAAGTTGGTCAGATTTTTCTTTATGCCGCATATACTAGTTTTTTTATATTCACTTTGAAGTTTCACCAACAATCCCTCACTATTTGTAAAACTAAATTCTTACCCTTCATGTCGATAACAAACTTGGTATGTAATAAAAGAATCAATTTTTTAAAAAAATTATAGCATTTTATTATATCTCAAAGACTAGAATTTCCTCCACATAATTCCATAGAGCGGTTTTTTTTCTACATGTACTTGTCACAAATCAAGATAGTTTAATGGTGCAAGATCAGAATTTCTAGTAACAGTTCCCAAAAAAGAAGACATGTCATTCTGATGTGGTCCTATTGGATCTCCATTCTCATCCAAAGTAATAGGCAACTTTTTATCCCCTATCTTACCCCATAATTGGATACACTTCGAATAGCCCCTTATTTTTTTATTTGTAGCTCCCCCTACAAAAACATGAATATGATGCAAGCATTTACAAGGATATAGATATTATACACATATAAATAACTAATAGTTTGTAAAAAATGTAATGCATATTTGTATCTAAATTTGCATACCTTCACTATGCCCATGATCTGCAGTAGGAGAATCAACAACATAATGCTGATCTTTATCTAAATTTCTATCATTTAAATTATCCATTTCCAACTCTTGATTGTTACTGACATCATTTACCAAACATTGCATACTTGCTCCTACTTGCACTCCTTGATGACTACTTTTTTCTAAGTGTCTTTTAGAATGACTTCCTTCTCTAGCATTATTTGAGATTGCCACCACATGATTTTACCAACGGTACCAACTCCATCATTTGACACAAGAGGATTTTTTTTTGTTTTGCAAGGTTCACATAAGAACTTTTGTTGCTATTTGCAGCTGATCCCACCATAGTTTTACTATTTCTAAGTCCTTCTTTTGCAATTGAACACGCCGAATCAGCATTTAGAGAACCAAGCTATCCTCCTTTTGGTCTTTTGGAAATACCTACTACTAAAATGATGAGATCAACAGTTCTAAGAAAGATATTAAATGATGTAGTTTGTGATTTTACCTATCATACTCCCATGAGTTATTAATCCTACATTGCATATATCATCAGTAAGTGGAGACAGTAGTTGACTGTGAATTTTCATTCTCCTAAAAAGACACTTGATATCAAAAATATTGAATTACAAACTGAAATCATGGCATACATTTTGTAATTCCGGTCCTCAAATAAAATTAAAAATTTCAATAATATTTATATGTTTCTCATGAAGCCAACATCCAACAAGCAAACAAATAAAGCATATTAATTTAAAAGAAAACATTTGTGCAACAAATGTGTAATACTATAAAAGAATAAATAACGATTTTATAAATAAAAGGATGACATGAGTGTTTCCACTATTTGACCCAAATAATAAAATAAAAAAAGTTACACAAGATTAATGATGGGGATCATGACCCCCTTCATAAAAGGTCACACCATCCATGTCTTCTCTAACTAAATTAAAGTCATCAAAAACATCACTTAAGATATCTTCCAAATCACTTGAAGATTTATCTTCATATAAGCAGGTTCCATCCATGAAACTATCATAAAGCTTCTCCTCCATATCATAAGTATCATGAGTTGTACTGTGCACAACAAAGCTCAAATTTTTTTTACTTATGTCTATCACATAAAACACTTGTTGTGCTTGGGAGGCCAATGAAAATGGATGGTCAATTATAGAAATTTGTTTTAAATTGACCATTGTGAAGTCATTTTTAGATTTTTTGATGCCTCTGTTTGTGTTGACCCAGTCACATTTGAATAATACAACTTTAAGTTGCTCTTTATGACTGATCTCAAAAATATCTTTTAACACTCTGTAGTAGGTAACTTGACCCGTTACAAGATTTTTTGTCCTTGGAGCTACCAAAACTTTCTATCTGAGCATTCACGATGATTCCACTATTTTGTGTTTTTATTCTGCATTATCGATCCTTGGTGCAAAATCTATAACCATTTGTTACATATCCCACATATTGCATTATCATTTGATGCAGCCATCGAGCCAACACTAAAAGGTTTGATGACACACTTGTTGACTTTTCCTTTTCGTCAAACTAAAAATATTATGAATTTAATTATTTATATGTTTTTGTTATGACTCTAATGGAAATACCGTTTTTAAACTTACATGTTTCTTAAACCATTCATTGATACTGTTCATATGAACGTTACTAATTTCCCATTGTCGTGCACGTGGATTGATTTTCTTCAAGTGTCAGATGTGCTCCATGCTAACAAACACATGTAACACACCTAGAAGTAAATTTGAATTTACATAATAAAAAGTAAACAACGATCTTACTTCATGTATGGATCAACTGCATCACAGTTGGCTAAAATATATTGATGCTTAGCTTTGAGCAATGTGTTATCAAGCGTAACATGAGTCTTCTTCCCTAAACGATGCCCTTTATGAAAGAATATAGACTACTCTTCATCATTATCCATACCTTCATCTTCACCATCATTTCTAGACAATTTAGTGAACCTTGTCTCAACTCCCGAGAGATATCTCAAATAGAATGTTAAGCATTCATCTGCCAAGTAACCTTCTGCCATAGAAGCTTCTGGAGCAGCTTTATTTCACACATATCATTTTAAAGTTTGTAAGTGTCTACAATAAGAAGAGGAAAACATTTTGTAAGAACATCACATACGATTCGATGCAAAGTCTAAACAAATTTAATTGTTAGAAAGATTACCTCTCCATAGAGTACATCCAACGATAGAATATCAGTCTTACTATCTTCACTTCTCATGGAAGATGAATGACCACCTACGACATCACATCAAAGAATGATAGTGGGAGAATCTTTTCTAGGTTATAAAGAGTCACTACTATTCTAGATTCCAACTTCTCAAAAGTATTTGGATTTATGAATTTAGAGTATAAGTCTTTAAAAAACTTGAAAAACTCAATTACAACAGTTCTAACATTTTTGTTAGGAAATGCTACTTGTAAAGCTAATGGGAGAAATTGTTGCATCAGTACATGATAATCATGATTCTTCACTTCCATCAGCTTTCTTTCTTTGACACATGCATTTCTAGCTATATTAGAAGAATAACCATCAGGAACTAGAGAAGACTTTAACAACTTACAAAATAATTCTTTTTCCTCCTTCTTCAAAGCAAAACATGAATGTGAGATGATATTTTCATTTCCATCCTTGATCAAGTGAAGTCTATGCCATATGCCCATCTCTTCAAGGTCATATCAATAATTTTCAATGTCCTTTGACTAATCCATTCCTAGTAGTGTGTGAATCAAACTCTCACATATATTATTTTCTATGTGCATCACGTCAAGATTATGTCATATAAGGTTATGCTTTCAGTATGGCAATTCAAAAAATATACTTCATTTTCTCCAATTATACGGTAATTATCTACATCTCTAGTTTGATCTAGAACTTGACTTTCATACAACATATTAGGAGCACTTCTAAATTATGCATTTCTGTCAAATGATGAATCATCTTTACGAAATTTATGATCCATTGGGATAAACCTTCGTTGATCGATGAAACATGCTTTCTTACTATATGGTAGTCTCCACGAGCATGTGTCTTTGTTGTAGAAAGGTCATGCACGATACCCACTAGTTTGCCAACCAGATAGATAACCATATGTAGGAAAGTCACTTATCGTTCACAATAAGGAAGCATGCAACTTGAACACCTCTTTATAATCAACATCATAAGTATCAACACCAGTTTCCCACTATTCTTTTAACTCCTCAATCAATGGTTGTAGGTAGATATCTATGTCCATTCCTAGTTGAGTTGGACCAGGATTAATCATCAAATGGATAAAATTGGAAGACTTCATTCACAACCATGCTGGCAAGTTATACGTAATAAATACAATGGGCCAAATGCTATTTTATAGACTCATGAGGACAAAAGGATTAAATCCATTGGAAGTTAATCCAAGGCGAACATTGCGAGAATCAGAAGCAAACTCAACATGTATATTATCAAACATCTTCCATGTTTCAGAATATGTTGGATATTGAAGAATCCCATCCTTGGTACAACTTTCATTGTGCCACCGCATTAGGGGTGACAGTCTTGAAGACATGAACAATATCTTCAACCTAGGAGTCAAGGGAAAGCAGTGCATAACTTTACATGGAACTCCTTTCTTGTTCATATGAACATTTTCTACACTTTATTCATCAATTTTGATTTCTTTATATCTAGAGGTACCACATTTCAAACATGAAGCCTTATCTGCAAAATCCTTTTGATACAAAATGTAATTATTTTTTAATGCATTCATTTTATCATAGTCAAGTCCAAGGTCCCTGATTATTTTCCTAACTTCATAATAAGAGTCGGGCAACGTCTCACCCTTTGGAAGCAATTCCTTCAAAAGCTCAAGCAACTCAGATAATGACTTATTACTCCAATTATTGACACATTGTATGTGAAACAACCTCACAACATTATATAATTTAGAGTACTTCTTACTTCTAGGGTACAATTCCTATGTAGAAATCTCTAACATTTTGTAAAATTTCTTATCTTTTGCATCCTCAATAAATACAAATCGATGGTCATCATCTTCCATATTCTCTCCATCATGTGATACTCCATATGCATAATGCAACATGTGTCTCATATCATCCTTGGACATGTAACTTTGTGTTTGTGAATCCTCAGAGCTAGCAAATGAATCATCACCATGAAAAATCCAATTTGTGTAGCTGGTCAAGAATCCTTTCCATAATAAGTGTTCAATTATGACTTCCCGATTATGCCTATGCACATTTAAGAACTACTTTCAAGTACATAAGATAGTCCCATCTATGCTGGATTTTGAAAATGCATGTTCTATAAATTTAACCACCCCAAGTAAATACGTTGTGCTTGTTCTATGTTCTTTAGGGATCCAACTTTTATCTATCATGACTACGTATAAAAATCAAGAAAAAAAAGAATAAGAATATAAAGTATTAAAAAAATCACTATATAACTTATTTTCAATATAGAAAATTTAAAATATTTATACTGAATTTACTATTAATGAAAAAATATAATTAAAAATAAAATCTATCTTCAATGGAAGAAAACAATTGTTTAGAAAAAAAATGATATTGTTTCAATTTGAAAAAATTGTCTTTCCCTTCGTGCCAAATATTTGAGGAACCACTAAGAAGTGCATCTTTCCTCTCACTAACTTTTGAATCTCTAAGATCGCATGACATTTGCATGTCTTATTGGAGATTGAACCTTAGTGCGTGGCCTAAGCCTCCTAATACCATTTTTAAATGCTTGGAAACCACCATGCTCACAACTGTTGTTACTGCTCTCTGTTAGTCTGACATGCCTATTGTCCTATTCTTGCAGTGCCACAACCACCTAATGGCACCAAAGGGAAAAAGTATAGAGTTCTAAAATTGGGGCTCGTAAGATCATAGCTTCAATGTGCATCTTTTGGTCACATAGAATCCTTCTAGTGTTGTGTTTCTATTTCCTTCTTGCCTATTGAAAAGATCAGTTAAATCTATATTTTTAAGTTGCTTCACTTACAATGTACCTCACTGGATTTGATAATCAACACCATAATACGACATTCATTCAAAATGAATGCCTGCTTCCTATACCTCTATTTTATATCTCAAAATCATAGTGGAGGGAGGTCATGTCCATCGTTATCTTACCATTGTTATGAAAAATAGAGAAGACATATGTTACAGGTTTGAGAAAAATGAAACATTTGAACCATACCTATGGGTCCATCTAAATTTCTCAACTACAATAGAACAATTGGCTTATTTGTATAGGTTAGATCAGACATGCCACAACTAAGAAGCGGAGGAGAATATTCAAAGTGGGTCATGCCAAATTATAACACTTCATCATTGTTACATCATTTTTTTATAAGATTAAACTCAATCCTTGTACAACTATGTCCATAGATATAATGGGCGATATCATAGCTATTAAAAAAATATTAAATCACTAAAATAGTAGCATGTGATACATTATTCTTTAGTTTAGTTCATAGATATATTAAACTAACATGTTAGGGTCATCGAGAAAATAAACCTTAAATGCAGCAATATGTAATAGGAGTTGAACTAGTATGTAATAGGGGAATCAAGCTAACTAGATGATTAGAAATTAATGACACATCCATTGACATAGTACTAAGCGACACCTGCATAATTTATCAAAGTGGCTATGTTTGACACTTTAATTCGATATATATATATATGTATGTATGTATATGTATATATATATATATGTATGTATGTATATATATATATATATATATATATATATATATATATATGTATATATATATACCTTAAGGTTTACATTACATTTTAATTTTACATACCATTTTGAAAGGCTTTTTTTTTAAAGCACTCTGTTGACAATTGAATCTTCTTGCGTGGTTTACATTAAATTGCCAGATACTTTTATTTAAGATGTCTATTTGTGACCATATAACAGAGAATTGTAGAAAATGAATGCATAAATAGTTAGTGATATTAATATGATATGTGCTAGAAGAAGATTTTCTAATGCCATTGTTGAGAGACGGGATCTGAGCATCACAATCATTCTTTTCAGATTCAGTTCCTATTTGAGTAAGAATTATTTTGGATTTTGTTACTACTAACTGAAATCCTAATTTAGAAATTGTGCCTAGTTGTTCTTACATCACTAGATTCAAGCTTCATTTAAAGTTGTAATTGATACTAACATTCTAAACGATGACTTTTATATTGCTTAAATCAGAACCTGCTCCTGGTACATGAGTTGACAAAGAGGTAAAATAATGGAGGGAATATGTTTACTAACGGATGAATTTTACATCTCACTTGTTCAGTTTGATGAATGTTGTACATCTTGGTAGTAACCTAGGTCAAGTTAAATTATGTATATGTCTGGATTCAGCCTTATTCATCAGTTTGAGCTTGCTTATAATTTCTGTTAGTTGCTATATATGTAAGCATGCATGTCAGTTGTTTGTGAAGCTAGTTTATAAATGATAACACACCTCTCTCAGGTGGCATAATCATATTAACCCTACAATAAGGAAATATCCTTGGATAGAGGAGGATGATCTAATTCTTATTTGAGCTCATAATAAATGTGGTAACAAATGGGCAGAAATTGCTAAACATTTACCTAGAAGGTTTGTTCTCCCTCGAAATTATTTCTATATGCATTGTATTTAAATTTACTAATTTCTTCTATATTATTGTTTATCTTATTGCAATTACATGTAGAATTTGAATGACTTTAGAGTCTTAGAAACACACTGTTCATATCATATTATGCGTCATGGCTGCCAACTAATAAATTGGACATGACAATTACTCATATGCACGTGGAATGGTGAGGCACAAAGAAGAAAGGATGGGTGAGGCACAAAAAAGCAAATACCTAGGAATAAAGAGATCAAAATTTACAAGAAATCTCCTCCTCTCTACATCAGGCGTAGGTAGAGGACTGGACCAAATTCCTCTGCTTTGCATCCTACCCAGAGATAGAGACAAAGGCCAATGGAACGAGACATGAGTCAGACAGAACTTGTAATACAGGACGTCAGGTAGGGGTGTGGCTGTCAAACAGTGCAGGTGTGACATCCTCGGATTTTCTAAAACTTAATCTGATGTGTGACGTCCAAATTGAAACCCTCAGCTCAACGAGAATCCCAATTTAAACATCCCACACTAGGCTAAGAAGAAGAAAATTAGAGGAAGTCATAAGGAAACAATCAGTAGCACATGCACATGAACAATAAACAAACCAAAACACATGTTCACCATTCAACATATAATTACAACATCAATTGTTACAACATTTGATATTACATATTGAACAAAAAAACTTATACATATACATGTACTACAACTAAACTACAAGATCTTAAGACAACAGGTCCACCTGTACATCAGCTCGCCACACAACTCTCACTATCCTGGATCTTCAAGAGCATAACCACAACCTAAACAAAAGATTACATGCGGTACACGTCAGCACAATATTTCATGAATATTGTACTGAGTATTCCTATGTGTCTTTTATATACCTCTCATCATATCTTGGCAATAAGATAAAACTAATACTTGGCAGTTATAAAGAAATATAAGAAAAGCATATACTTGCACAAGGATATTCATTAACAAAATAGAACACATGTTTCAAGCTCATTTTCCATTATATCATCCATGCATTTACTACATGAGAGTTGAATGCATTAAGGCCTTTATGATCTACTACCAAAGAGTTGGATCATTTCACAATGTGATCTACTACCAAAGAGTTGGATCCCTTCCAAGTACTTTACTACCAAAGAGTTGAAGTACTTATTTCCAGCACTTTACTACCAAAGAGTTGAAGTGCTTAGATATAATGGAACATATATATTATGTTTCATGTGTTCATATCAATAAGTACGGAAATTCAGGAAACATATCATACAAGAGCAATCATTTCATCCAATATCATATGCCAAGTATTTTACTACTCATATAACACAATCATATTGTATAATAAGCCAAGTAAGAGGTAATGGCGTACTTCCAAAGAGATATCACAATCTATATCCTCATATCGTCTACATCCTGGTCAACCCTGATTAAGACAAGACCACATATATCACCATCAAGTTCTCATCATCTCAACCCTAATTATGTCCATTTTAGGGTTGGCTTACTCACTAGGATATTTCCACTATTACTTGCATTCTTGTCTTGGATTTATCTTACTGATGTTATATTCCAGATTACATCTCACTATCAAAGTTCATCATCTAACATATTAACATTATGTCACACATTAACCCTGGGTTACATGCATTACTCGAATTAGGGTTTATATCACGTTAAGAGCAAACATCATTGTATAACATGGATTGTGGGTATCATCCTGATCTCATATTTAATTCTGAGGTTCTAGATACTGATATGAGATTACTCTGTAAATTTCACCATTTATTGAGCATGTGTGCATTTATTTCATTGTATTTAGGGTTAAAAGCCCTAATTAACCATATGGAGTAAATTACATTATTTTATGCATCAACCTAGACATATCTGACATCATATGGATTCCATACATAATTATGGACTTACAAATATTTTTCCATGATTTTGTGTCATCATTTGCTTTTTATTATCCACAAACTAAGCATTACATATCTTACATGATATCACTGATATTAAAGCATTAAACTACTGATAATATGGTTACATATTATTCTACGCATTTTTCTGAGAAGTTTGGTACCTTATTTGTATTTTTTTGAACATCGAGCTAATTATTGCAATTTATTGAAGATCTGCAAGATTGTTGGATTTTTACCTCTTCTGGCCGATTGTTAGCCACCACGTGGCGACTCAAGGGCGCGTCCTCCAGCTCCTCCTTTCCCAAGTTGAGCTGGTTTCACTGGATTTGGTTCTAAGTAATCTTGGTCTGCTCAAACTGGGCCTGCCGGTCCCTCTCTATTTCTTGTTTTCTCTCGTGCGTGAGTTCCCAGTGGACTCTCTGTTTCCGCAAAGCAGCCGCCGCCGCATAGGACTCTCTATCCCACAATGCTACTATTGCGTGAAGGATCTGCTCCCTTCCTCACTTGCGCTCTCATTCTGGCACCTGACCGGCGCCCCCGTCCAGTCCTGCATGAGTTGTACCTGTGGCCACTGGTGGTTGGATCTCCGACAAGCACTCACAGAGACTCGACTCCTCACAGACTGCTCCGAACTACTTCTCCCCCATGGTGGCACCGTGTGGCTCCCTGCCTTGCGTCTGCCGTTGTGGTTGGGCCCTATCCATGGCCGCTGATGATGACCTCCGCTGTGGTGGTGTCCTCCTTCGATGAGCGGTCTAGCACCTATGTCCTCACATGTCCCTTTCTCTCCTTGCACTCGCCGAGTCCCCAGCGGGCTCTTCTCTCCGTTCTCAGCACCGCAGTTGCAAGGATAGTTCCCGGCAACGGATGCACTGGCGGCTCCGCAACATTAAGCCGTCATGGTGAGGATGATCTCTGGCGAGAGAGTCACGATCTTCTCCTCCTCTCTATGCTAGTGCCTCTTCCAGATTTGTGGACGTTGCTCGGTCATCCTCTGCAGCTTCTCGTGCTTCTTGGACTCCTCACTGAACGTCGACGTGCTTGAGCGCCGCCGTGGTGTCGTGATGGAGCAGAAGGGGTCACGCGAAACCTTTCTTGGTGCTTCTTCGCCATGGTCGTCCTCCCTACCGACGACCTGTGTGGGGTTGTCGCGGGCACAAAAAGCCTTTGCTGTACTTCCAGCTCTAGTCAGGCACGTAGGCGGAGTGATCACCCTCGTAGGCAACTGATTGTTTACTCACACATGTAGCCCCGTCCTCCTCAATCATGGTGATCGTGGGTGACTCGTGGATCTGCCCACGTCCACTACTTGGCTTGGCGCGAAGGTGAGAGACATGCTACTCTATCAGATCATCACTACTGATCTGTGGCCCTTTACTCAACATACTATCATCCAATCGCATGCCAAAACAAACAAAGGCCACACTGCTTATCCAACGCAAGATTTGCACGACACTAAAATATGATCAAAGCCTATCTAAATAATCAAAACTTGGTAAAGACATACACTAAAATCATGTTATGACATGGTATTCAAACCTAAATAACTCCATACAGAAAACTCCAATGGCCACCAAACTTTAACCACATATCTAACGCAGCCCAATCTACCTTGTACACGAATTAGGTGTCCAAAACTTATTGTTTGCTCACTCAAAAATATAGGGATCCAAAACGTGATATTAATATCACTTGACTTCCAAACTTTGACAAAACATTAGGGACTCTCATAGCAACTCCACATTCAAGAACTCACTTATACCATTGAACATTTTAGGATTCTAAAAGTCCACTCCATCACATCCTATACACCTTAAAGAAATTCTGTCCTTGGAATTAAGCCAGAGAAACCCACTTTGTCACAGCAGGTGGTGGTCGTCCATACATCTACGGGGGAGACAGGGGATGAGGGATGATGGTTCTTCTACACTATGCTCTTTTGGGTGAGACTGAGGATGAGGGTTCCGCGGACAGAGCTCTTCGGTAGGATAGGGGAATGTGGGTGGGGGCAAATAGGGCGACGACCTGGAGAATCTGTTTTCCTCAGTGGAGAACCTTTGATGCAGCACTGAGGGAGAGAGGGCTCCACACACATAACCACTCTAGAGGTAGGTTGATCGATCAGGGTGATTTGGGCTGGTGGGATGGGGGCAAAGAACGGAGAGCGGCCAGAACCGCTGGGGGGTTGGGTTCGCAAAAACACGATCTGCGCACAGGACAATGAGGGAGTGCGGGAGTTTTTCGTTGAACCTAATAAAAATTGTTATGGATACACAAATATATTTTATAGCTGAAAATAGCTTTCAATGTGCATAAATTAAATGTAACTGAAACAATTATTGTTAAATCATCTTTTTTTTTGTAGTGATTCTATAACTTATGGGGAGGAGTTTTCCCTCGTGTTGTCAAAGTGCTAGTTCTGGATTTCTCCCCATTGTCTATCTCTTTATTTTATATGTAAAATGCCTCTAGCTCTCAAGTTACCACAACATTAAGATTAAGAGACTTGTTCCTAGAGCCTTGGACACCCCCCTTTATATAGGAATGGATGAGTTAGGGTTTCCTCAAAGATAGGTACACGAGAAAACAAATTGCATGAATCTTTGTCTGTTGTGAATCACGACTAGACTCACAGGTGGTCAACTGGAACCCCACATGGTCAAATGAAACATCCAGTCAGTCAATTAAAATGTTTTCCTATTTGCAAACATATTGGCTTTTAACACGACAATCAATGCACAATGTGATTTCAACTTCAATTTTTGATCTAGTCTTACTAATTTTCTAGTAGATCAATAGGACTTCTCACTCAGTCAACTAGACACTCGAGTCAGTTGACTCACAGTCCCAATCAGTCGAATAGACACTACAGTCAGCCAACTGTCATTCAATGTTGATTAAGTTCATTGCCTAAACACTTTAGTAATGAAGTCAAACCTTATTCATCAATAAACTCCTATTCCAATTGCATACAATATGTGTGATACGTCCCAAATTATATTCGTACTGAATGCCCATAGGTAGACTATAAAATCATAAGAAATGGGCGGTATCCCGCAACACATCATTTCTACTCAAGTAAATTGTAAAGTTGGATAAAACCTTAAATATACAATTCGTGATTAGTGTTTAAGTGATTGTCTAGTTCCTTTATCACTAATATCAAGATTGAATGTGAGATATGGAATCATCATCCTCTTAATACTCAATCCATATTTCTTGAACTAGGGAAGATTGTTGAGATACACATGGGCTCCATATCACATATTGACTAACATGAGATCAAGTGGACATGATATCATCACCTTTAAGTGGGACAAATCAGATCTACATCACTCATAGTCAATCCCCTTATGTCAGAATGTACCCGAGAACCATCTTTATGGAAAACCTTATTCAAGATCACATTGGATGGTAGTAGAGTTCATCCAATGACATATGATGTCTGTAGTGACTTTAGGTATAAGAACCATAATCACCACTATACATCAGAGATGATTCTGACTACGATTCAATGGTCCCATGCATCCCTCTCAAGGTTGGTCAATCTAGTACATTGTTCTCTAACAAGTATCTATGTGTTTGTCTTGATATCATATAGCATGACTAGAGAAAATTTGTCATCATCCATCATACATTCTAGTCTTATGTATTATTGTCATCCATATTGCTTCCATAGCAATATACAACTAGGGACATCACAAGAATGTATATACTCTTATCATACAGATTATCTCATTATTGAGTCCTAAACCTGAAAACACATGTCATTGAGTAACATCATTCATAGGACATGTATTATGTTATATCATTGTAACAAAAGTGAAGAAAATAGATTAGACAAAATTATCTGTATCACATATCAAATAAATTATGTTATGCATCATTCCAATCATTATTTGATTTAACCTTTGGTCACATATATCAACAGACTCCCACTTGCACCTGAGCTAATTACACATGAATCTTTTCCCGACTAATAAATAAATTCCATCATGCTTCGGTTGTGCAAGTGCTTTTGTCAGTGGGTTTGCAATATTGCTTTCAGTTGGAACTCTACAAATCTTCACATATCCTTGTCGTATGAATCTCGTATGAGATGCAGTGCCAATGTATATTCTTGGGACATTAATTCAATCTAGGTTCCTTAGTATGTGTAGTATCTTTATTTTTGTCACGGTACAACTCAATTGCATCTAATGCTTTGAACCACTCTAATTTAACTGATAAACTTCTTGATCAAACATCTATCTTTGTTGCACTCCAAGCAATGTACTCAACTTTTTTTATAGAATCAATAATTGATTCTTACTTGGAGCTTTTCCAACTCACATCTCCATTGTTAAGGAAAAACACAAATCTAGTTTGCAGTCGATAGACAAATATGTTAGTTTGGATGTTTTCACAGGTGCAACCCATTATGCCCAACTGTTTCTAACCTCATAAACAAGGAATTGACCCTTAGTTCTTTTCAAGTACATAAGGATGTTCTTTGTGACAATATAATGGCTTTCACTGGCATATGACTCATATCTACTTCTCATGCTCAAGGCATTTAAGACATCAAGATGAGTGCATATCATTGCACACATGATAGATCTGATTTCATATGCATATAGCTTGTTACTCATTTGTTCCCCTTCTTTATAAGAATGTAACTACAATAATGGGTATTAGAGAGGCTATTTCCATGGGACATGGGAAAATTGCCTCTCTTTGAGTCCTACATGTTGAACCTCTTCAACACTTTGTGAGTGTATGTACTTTGAATTAAGCCAACAAGTATTCTAGATATGTATCTATAGATCTTGATTCCTAAAATATAGGATGCTTCACGTAAGTCCTTCATAGGGAAGGTACTTCTCAGTCAGTTCTTTATAATTTATAGGACAATGTTGTCATTCCTCATCCATAGTATGTCATCTATATACAATAATAGGAATAAAACTATGCTCCCACTAATCCTCTTGTATACACAAGTTTTATCATCATTTTGACTAAAGTCAAACTCTTTGACTACCTCATCAAAATGAAGATTTAATGTTTGAGATATTTTATTCAACCCATCGATTGACCTTTGTATGTTACATAATTTATTTGTATCATTTGGATTTATAAAACCTTCAAATTGTGTCATGTACACATCCTCTAGAATATTTCCATTGAGGAAAGTGGTTTCAACATCCATCCTTCAAATCTCATGGTCATAATAACCTGCAATGGTAATCTTAATCTTGATGATTTAACTGTGGGAACTACTGAAATTTTTTATTTAAGTCAACAACTTGAACTTGTTTGAAACATTTTGTAACCAATTTGTCCTTATAGGTTGGCACATTTCCATCCATGTTGGTCTTCTTCTAGAACACCCACTTGCACCATATCTGTGACAAAGTGAGTTTTTATAGTATATTCTCTCTCTTAAAAGTTTTATTATCAAATTTTTTGACCAAAATACCCTCATATACTTCCCTCACTCACTTGAACAAAGATGTGTCACAAATTGCAAAAAATAAATGCAAACCCTAATATGTTATGATGATAAAGTACATGTGATAATGTATTTAATAAATGAACACATCAAATTTTCTATTTTGGACCCCTAATTTATACCATAGTCACATCTTGACATCATTACGCTACCCCTAAAATTTTGTTCCATTTGGATGTACCATTTGGGAGTTATTCACATTTGAAAATCAGGTGTATAATTCCATCTAGTAACTCTAGGACCTAGGTTTTCAATTTAATTGACAAAATAATGTGTCACGCGGCCCATTAAGCTCTTGGGTGCAGACCTAGTTCAGGCCGAGAATTTCTGACCGTCGATCATGGATCCAATTTAGGAGACTTCATCTCCTACCTCTCGCAAGGGATGGGGAGACCGGAAGCAACCTGAGCCTCAGCCAGGCTCCATCACATCCACCTTTTTGAATATTTGTTCGCATAGATATCTTCCTCTTGCAATTCCGTGGCTGGATATACCTATTTTGACCGGGTCTCATGCACCATTGTGCCAACCCAAAAACCATGATGCAACCTTCTCTCAATCTGAAGGTGGGGCTTTTAGGGCTTCCTTGCCTAGCCTCCCTCACGCCTATTTAATGCCTCCATTAGCTCCACTATGCTCCCTTTACTCTTTTCCCTGCTTCAATTGTGAGCGCAGACACCCCGAGCATACACCCGTTCCCACCTGCTTCAACCTCCAGCCACCACCACCCAATGAGCTCCATAGAATCCTCTTCTCCCTTCTAACCTCCATCGCACATTCACCTAGACCCCACGATTTCCACCTTCACCACCATGAGGCCTCCGATCACCTCCCACTCCAAAACGGCCTCAGCGCCGGTGACCTTGCATGCCCACACGGCGGCGACAAGCTACGAGGTGTCTTACACCCTGTTTTAACCCTTTCTCACTTCAGACCGAGCCCCTGAGTCTTTTCCAACCATCTCCTGTTCGTGGTTATCAGTTGAGCATGAGAGAGACCTCGCCGGAGTCTCCCCTCTTACTGCTCAAGCAAGCAGCAAGATGAGGAGGTGCTGCCCGTGTGGAGTCGACCAACTGCTAGCTGGACAAATACCAGGGAGCCCAGTCAGCAAGCTAGCCCCACCTCTTGCAATCGAGGGATCAGTCTGAGTCGTTGATCCTGTCGGATCCGGCCACTGATCTAGGTTATTTGCTTCCTTTAATTTTATTTATTCTTTTTACTACTCAAGAAAATGCATTACCTTAGAAAAATCATAAAAGATGCTAGGAATATCGGATTATAGCGAACACATATATCATTTTGATCAGAAAATTATTATCTATCCAAATAAAATATTACCAGGACCTAGATCCGTTGCATTTTTCAAAATAGTTTCCTAAAGCCTAAAATGACCCCCCTTAATTCTAATTAATTTTTTTATAATAGTTTTCCTTGATGATATATGACCTTCTAAGGTGTAATTAACCCTAGATAGAACTTTGTTCCTAAATAAATCGAAATACTATTCAAAGACGATAAATGATCAAAGGATCAGGAGAAACCCTAGATCTAGTTTCTCTTTCTACATGGAATTAAAGATATATCTTTATAACAAAAACTAATATCACTAGATGATAATTAGTGATTATGATTGATCTGAATCTTTAAAATGAACCCTGATGTTATGAATGGTTAATATGTATAGGGTTGCTTTTCCCTTTTTTATAACCCTCTTATAAACCCTAGTTTATGGAAATCTTCTAATTGATTAATTAAATGCTATCTTTTAAGCAAACTAATTAATAATGGATCAGACCTGATAATATTTTTGAACTTAATTAAAATATGGGAAATCCCTAATCTGGATTAAGATAACATAAAAAGGAATAATAACTAAGGACATATCTTAGTCTTGGTCACATGGACCAATAGTAATGTTCTACCCTTGCTTTCTTTGCAGGGTGACTAAATTCGTGATTGATTCTAAATCTTTGGTCATCTGATTTGAACAAGCAGGTACGTGGTCTTATAAGTATAAGACTAGATTTTTGGTTGCCTATGATATGTATACCTTGAATGCTTGTATTTGAATATTATTGCTTGGTTGACTAGTATGAGTTATACTTCGCCAAACCTAATGTAACATAAATGGTTATGATGGGTTGTAGCTATTAGAGCACATAGCCTAGTGTGGATGTATGTTGCCTAACATGGATGTATGTTTCCTTGGCCCATTTTAGATGTATGATTATATTATATTGCCCACACTAGATATAAGTCAAGTGCAATATGTGTAGTACAACCACATCAAAATGATTTAATAAAAAGGATGTTTACCTGATTTGCGTATTAAGAAATGGCTTTATCTCTCTTTTCTTCTTGTTCAAATATTTTTCTTAATGCAACCTTATTAGTGTAACTTTTACCACGTACCAGCTCTGTTGATGTTTTGTTTCTCGTATTTTCTAGGTGCAAGGAACAATTGACAACAAAGTGAAACACATGCTCAAAGTACCTGAAGGAAGAAAATAATAAACTTGGAGGATATATTAGTTAGATCTTTTCCTCCTATCTCATTTCTTGCTAGATGTTAGTTTAATTCTTTTCTTAGTTGATATTGAGGATGATTAAGATCCTATGTAATAAAGTTAACTTTCTCTAGAAAAATATTTTCTCTCCATATGTAATGACTTTATTATCTTTATGAATGAATGTTTGTGTGGCTTTATATGATGATGTGGACTTGATCTTGGCTCAATCTCTATTTTTTTTACTACCTTAATCTCTTATATTTTCCCTTTTGACATCTATAGATATGAGTGCATGCATATCTATGAATGTCACTATGGAAAGTATATAGAAATTGGGGGACGTCACAGTTGGTATCAGAGCCAATGTTCACACATCAAGTCACATGAACTTCATTCACCCTATTTTGAGTCTAGGGTAGTCCTTGGGTTAGGGATGTGAAGGGTTGAGGTGTCTAGGATAGCATCTGCCATGGGTCTGACTAAAGTCTCTGGGCCACTTAGCTTGACAATCACGAGGCTACCTTTATGGCAGTATAAGTCTACCTGGCCGATATCCTAAGTGTCCCCTATTCTTGGGCATACCTTAATTTAGGAACTTTCTCATCTATAGATTTTCCCCTCTCACCTCTTCTATAGGAAAAAAAAAGTTTCCCTCTCATCTATGTTTTAAAATAAATTTTCCCTCTTACCTATGTTATAAGGTTAGGAAGGAGTCTCTCTATTTTGTAAAGTCCTAAAGATCGACTGATAAGGATTTTATGATATCCTCCATAAATCATAACATTCAAAAAATTAATTATTAATAAATAAGAATAATGAAATATCATGTGATGATAATAAAGATAATGATGAGAAAAATTGTTGAAGTAATAGACCTAATATGTTCATATTAATTACAGGATGCCTCCTAAAACTCACAACTAAAATGACTCGGAGGAATCATCCTCTAAGAAGAGAAAAGAGCCTAAAACCTTCGAAGTACCTGATCCTGATGCCGCAGCCAATGAAAGATGGGAGTAACAGAAGAAAATCCTTCTAGACTTTATGGAAACCCTCGCCACAAAAGGAACCCCTAAACCTAGCTCCTATAGGAAAAAGGAAGTGACGGTGATAGACTTCATTAAGCTCAACCCTGACAACTTTTGGGGTGAAGACCAACTTGAAGTCATGGACAAGGCTGAGGCCTGGGTCCTTTCCATAGAAAATGCTTTTCGTACCCTAGAAGTAGCCAAAGAAAAGAAGGTTAAATTCGCCACCCATTTGCTACAGGGAAGGGCGAAGGTCTGGTGGGAGAACTATGGTGGGAATCGGGGACAGGAAGTAGATAGCTTGGGATGCGAAGCCTTCAAGACCCTCTTCATCGACCGTTTCATGCCCATAGCTGAGAGGAAGAGGAAAGAGAAGATGTACATGGAGCTTAGGCAGGGTAGTCTCTCAGTGGCCAATTATACCTAGATGTTTAGGCTTCTGGAACGCTATGCCCCTATCTGGACAGAGGACCGTCTCACTGAGCATTATGTAGACTATCTCTTCATACACCTAAAAACCCTAGTTATAGCCTCTCGTCCCTAAAGCATTGATGAAGCCCTAGACATGGCCCTTAAGAAGGAAAGGGAGCAGGGATTGCAGAAGCCTTCTAGCATGGGATATTTAGGGTTGACCACCACCGAGGAAGAGAAGTTCAAGAAGTTCCACCCCGACCATAATAACGGATTAGGGAAAGGAGGAGGTTCAGGGTAGAAAGGACCGAAGAATAGCAAGTTGATGGATTATCGCAACAAATGTAAGACTTGTGGATGAGGACATGACGGGCCTTGTCGCTACACCAAGCTGGTCTGCTACAACTGCAAGAAGGAGGGACATTTCCTTGCCAAGTGCCCCAATGCATCTATCCTTGGCAAACCTCCAGTGGGTGCTCCACCCCCTCAGGGACACCGCAATGCCAGGGTGTTCGCAGTAACAGCAGAGGAGGCTAGGGCAAATCTGAACCAGCTTGTCGAAGGTAACCTTAAATCTTTTTCATATATCTAATATCTTGTTCAATGCCTTAAATTATTTAAAATGTAATTATCATGTGTATGCATTGCTTTCTTGAATGGACATCCTATTAAAGCATTGTTTGATTCTTGATCCACAAATATGTTTATCTCTCAAAATCTGGCCTCAATGTTGCACTTCCATATAAGGGACTTGGGATACATTCTGGATGTGTCAACTCGTAGTGGCAAAATATTCACTACATTGCAGAAAACCGATGTCCTCCCTCTAAAATTTTAAAATCATGACATGCTCTTTTGATAACACCAAATTTTGTGATATATTAGACTGTTTTTCTGATATCAAAGCTGCCCTTTTCTGCAATTTTCCTCTCTTTTCTATGCACTTTCGCAATAATTGGCCAAGCAATGCTCTTAATCCAATTTTCCTATCTTTTGCAGAGTTTTCCTTGTTTTTGGGCAATAAGGCCACTCCGGCCCATGAATAAGTCCAAGTCTGTCTCGACCTCCCTGACGACCGATACAACCCCTGCCCGACAGGGATGGGCGACACAAAGATGCTCGACAAAGAGAGGGGCCGCGCGAGAAGAAGCTGATGGACGACACGCCTTCTACCCGACAGGGAGCCCGGCTCGCCCCGAAAACCCAGCTTGTCGGGCGACACAGCCACCCACCGGCAGGCGTGTCGCCCATCACGACCGATAGCCGACACCATCTACGTCGAGAGACACTTCTGTATCGACCCATCCAACGACTGGCGCATAAGGGAGCCACGTGGCGCTTCGAGCACCATGTCTTCTCCCCAACCAGCTGACTATAAATAGCAGCTACAGGGAGCCGAAAAGACAGTCCATAGTTCGGAATTCACAGTTCTAGAATTCGGACAGTTGGGAGTTGAGCCATTTTCCGAGGAGACTGTGAGAGCATACGTGTCGTGCCCCAGTGCTTGTTTCGGGCGACACTAGGTGAGCTTCTCCTCATCCCGAGAGGGAGGGGACTGTTCACTTAGGACCGTCCCGGGCGACACTGCGGGCCGATATCGGCCGACGTAGATGAGCGACACAAGTACCCGACAAAAACAATGCTTAGCTCTTAGCCCGACACGATATCAAACCGATACGCTTAGCTTGTCGAGCGTGCCGCCCGACATGAGCGTATCGACAGGATCCTTGAACGATACGGTCGACAGCCGGTGCGTGCCGCCTGACACCTCTGTATCGGGCTAGGCCTCTGACCGATATCGGGCAGGAGAGCTACTGCATCCTGTCATTCTTCTATATCAAGGAGGCGATACCTATCTTTACTATCTGTCATTTAATTCCTTACTTATGCATTGTAATTAAGACCCTTTATTTGTCTATGGAAATAGAAGATGCTTAATTACTTGCTGCTCTGTGCTTGGTATAATCTGTTGGATGATTGCTATGCATGATATTCGAACTCTAGCTTGCATGTTTGGATCGTGTTTTTCTTAGCTAACAAATCATGTTTTCCCGTCACAAAAACTTCGAGAGTTGTGTTGTGGCTCTAGTGTTTGGTCCGATTCTGGAGTACAAGAGTGCCTGGAACGGAGTTTCCTTAGTGACCTTTCCACTCTAATTTTAGTCTAGTGACCTCGAGAGGGGCGTTGATGCCTTGTTAGAGGTACCCGCTTTGAGAGGAGGGGTACATGACTGGTTCTACCGCCGATTGTTTTACCGCAGTTTTATCCTTCTTACCTCGCTTTAGCTCGAGAAGTATCTTTCGGTTTCTATTGCATGAAAACCCCTAAAAACTGCTAAATGACTAAAATCTTAAATCTCTCTTGTAACGCCACTTGGAGATAGTTTTCTTTGTTTTATTTGTGACATCTTATTGCTTCCCTTTTTGGAATTTATCTCTCTTTATACATGCTGGAGTGTAGCGTGTCGATTCCGTGTTCTCAACACTACCCCCTTGTCCCTGTGTTCGACCCTGTATTTCTACTTCGACCCCGTAAACAAAGTTGCGGGGGCCTAGAAGGATTCGGGTTTATAAATGTAAACGCTCGACTACCTCAAATCCGCCTCCAATTTTAGGACGCGCGACTTAGGCCGGTCAACTTTTTGGCACCGTTGCCGGGGACAAGGCAAAAGCAGTACTGTAGACGAACCCGAATCCACTAACTACACTCTTGTGCCTCAAGCTTAGCAATGAGTTTTACAATACTCTTTTTCTTTTTTCTTTACTATTATGCTTTCTTATAATCTTGATTCCTCGTGCCACTAATAGGTACTCGGAAGAACGGTGATCTGTTCCACTGAGCACCAACTCCAACCGTCATGCCACCTCGCATTGAGCCACCCCATTCTGAAGGCGAACGCCAAGGGAGGAGGCCTGATTCACCCCCGCCTGAAGAAAATGACAGGTATAATGGTGACCATCAACAAGAAGATCCACATTCAGGGGAGTACGAAGAGGGCCATCACCGACACAGATGTCATCATCGTCAGAGGCAAAGAAGAAATCAGAACGATCAGGAACAACATCGAGGAGAGAGTGACAGTGACGACTCGAAAGAGGAGGAAAAGATGCTTAGGGAGTTGGCATCCTCAAAAGCAAATAACTCCAGGTGTCCTGTCGTCACTCCGCGGTTCAATGCGGCCAACTTCGAGCTTAAGCCTTTTTTTATTTCTATGATCCAAAATAAGAGTTTTAGAGGGAGCTCCAATAATGACAATCCCTATCATCACCTGGATGCTTTTAATAATATCTGTGACACGATTATAATGAGAGGTGTTCCCCAGGAGGTGATATATTGTAAGGGCTTCATCTTCTCCCTAGAAGACAAGGCCCTATCCTGGTATCTTGGGTTACCCCACCAGTCTTTGAACGGATGGGGAGCTTTGGCCGATGCGTTCGTAAACAAGTTCTACCCCACCGAAAGAACAATCAGGAATCGGCAGAAGATAACATCCTTCATGCAAAAGCCAAATGAAAGCCTCCATGACGCCTGGGAGCGGTTCCAGGAGTATCTGAGGGATTGCCCCCATCACAATTACAAGAAGGGCTTCCTCATCACCACCTTCTATAATGGCTTGACTCCTGAAGACAGGGTGTCGCTGAACGCGGCTGTGGGCAGTGACTTCCTGGGGAAGAAGGCGAAGAAGTCCGAAATGATTATCAAGAATATGGCCGAGTTGATGGCAGGTGATGAGTTCGACCGGTCTGATAGAGGACAAATAAAGAAGGTAGGAGAAGGGTCCACCCTTAAATCTAAGGCGCTGGAGGCAATCACCTCGCAGATCCAGAGGATTGCTACGGATGTAAAATAGTTGCGGGAAGTTGGTGGTAAGGGGAAGAAGCACGTAGAAAAAGTAATGAAATGTGTAACATGTGGAGAAGGCGGCCATGGGGTAGATAACTGCATCTACACCCGGCCAGAAGCATCAAGCGATACTGAGTCTGAGGCAGAAGAGACTGAAAATGTCTCTTTTGTAAACTTCAGAAGACCGGACCATCCTGGCTTCAACTATGGGAACAAGGATGCAGCTGAAAATTCTCATCAGCAGCACAAATCCACTAAGCCACCCCAATCTTTCGAAAAGAGGGGAGTAACCGGTCAGTATGCTAGAAATGCCCCCTTCCAGCAGAACAAGGGTAATTTCCAAAGTCAAGGCAAGTACCAGGGATCAACTAAAGAACAAGGACAGAACCAGGCTTCAAACCAAGCAGATGTGGTGGGACAGTTGTTTGATTTTGCGAAAAAGCAGGACACTATCAACAACCAATTGGCGCAGAGTGCGCAATCAAATTCGAGGGTGTTGAACTCATTGCAGGTCCAGCTGGCGGATATGCAGACGCATCAACGCTAGATTGACCAACAATTAGATCAAATGGCCGAACTGATGAAGAACCCCTCAGGAAAGATACTGTCAAACACCTAACCTACGAAGAGGCCAGGGCTGTGACAGATGGAAGGCCGAGATCAAGTTGCAGAAAAGGGATGATGATGGCAGATAAAGAGTTGGAGCCGTCAAGCTGGAGACGATAACTGCAGTGCTTCTCGGGAGGCAACCTGAGCTTTATTTTATTCCTTAGAATAGGATCGCAATTTACTTTCCTGCAGAAAAAACATTACGAACATTTTGAATGTAATAAGGCCCGAGGCAGTGCATGCCCCACATGCACCGACTCTTATGTTTTGTGGGCCACCGCCTTAGTTTTATTAACCAGGATGGGTAATTCCATCTGAGGCCGGGAGCTTGGTCCTAGGCCAATGATGTTTTACTCCTCAGTCGCAGCTTAATCCATTTTGTTTCCACGATTCACGGGGGGGGGGGGGTGGGGCACTCCAACCAGTACTTGAGTACACCCTTATCAGGCGGTGGGGCTTCGTGGAGTGCAACAGTCGTGCCGACGGTTGGGCTTACCAGCTTACACGTTGGACTGACGGTCGACGGGCGCCCGAGTTTTACTGTTTAGTCTCTATATAAGGAAAGCAAGTTTTACCATGTCGGGTTCCTTACCTTGATGTTTTTACGCTCCCGTGTCGAGCGAGAGAACTTGTGCTTCTACTCCCGTGTCGCACGAGACCGCACTTCTCTTGTGTCGCCTGATAGACCAGATCACAACGAGGTATAGCCCGAAAGATCATGTCGACCGACACGCTTGTTTTCTTGTTACAAGTAGTTATCAGTCTCAAGTTTCCTTCGTGAGCAGTGGTGTCGCCCGATATGGGTGTCATGCGGGGTATCTTTGATTCGCATCACCCAATGTCGGGCGATAGCTGTGTCGCCCGATGTTGCATCACATCGCCTGTTTTTATTATCATATGACACACTGCTTTTCTTTAAAAAGAACATATCGGGTACCTCATCTTATCGCCCTCGTATCGCCCGTCACGCCTATCTTTATCGCGCGATTGAATCTTTCGACGTATCGGGCGATACCAATCTCTTGTATCAGGCACAAGGCTTCGCTGCTGAAACCAGTATGTCACCCGATATAGGAGTGTTGGGCAGTTTTTGTATAGGATAATACAGGGTCACACATCTATTCTTTATTATATTTCTTCTAAAGGCCAACATTTTTAATCAAGATATTTCTCTTGTTTACTTACAGAGATGGCCCGCATTAAGATGACCACTCTCCCAGTCGACGAGCAAGGTAGAAGGGTCTACCCTGAAACTGCTGCTGAAGGGCAGACTTCCAGACCCAAGCGCCCGAACCAAGGACAGGTTGGGACATCGGGGACTAGGAAGAAGGCGAGGGTTGGGGAAGCTGCGACTCCAGTGCCAGCACCAACACCACTTGCAGCAGCACCAACACCAGCAGTAGAACTCCCGGAATCCTTTTCAGGGAGTTTCGAGCCAAGAGACGACGAGCATGCTCGCCGCTATGCTGAGCTGGTACCCAAGATGTACAAGCCAAGCAGGTTCTGCCATAGAGCCTCGTTTGATGAGCTTGGGATCGTGAAGAGGCTGAAGAACGTCCTTGCGGCGGTAGGACTAAAGAAGATTTGCTTCAGCCGGACTTCTTCGTACACAAAGCTGACCATGGAGTTCACGTCCTCTCTCCGCCGGGTGAGGAATTCGGCAGCAGAGAAAGAAAAATTCAGCGGGCCTGACAGACTACAGGCCCGACTATACAATTCGGAGCACGCCATCTCCGAAAAGCTCTTAAATGAGATCTTCTCTTCCAACGAGGAAGAGAAGAATCAGATGGACAACGGTGAAAGGATCACCGAGGAAGACGGGTTCAATCCCGTGGAGTTTTGGGGTAGGATTACCGGCGAATCTTTGTTCAAGCCGGGAGCAAAGGTCGTGGCAGTGCACTCCTACTTCTGGAGGATCGTGCACAAGCTGGTGGCATGCTTGCTGTTCAGTAAGAACGAATCCAACAACATCTACACGGAGGAGCTCCACGTCATGTGGCATATTATGGAGGGCCAAGTGATCAACCTCAGTCGGTTCTTGCTGAACAGGTTGCATCCGATGAAGGAGGCCACTAAGGAGTACTGCATGGGCGGCATTATCAACCTCATCGCAGCAGGACTCGGGTACCCGTTCGAGCCGTGCAGCCATACTATGACGCAAGGCGATGAGGTGTTTGACACCAAATATCTGATGAGGACCAACATCATCAGGAAGGAGAGGGGAAGTTTCTTCTACAAGTTTTCAAGGACGGACATACTCCTTCCCCTTCCTCGTTGTGCCAACTACGACAAGGAAAAGTTGGTTTTCACAACCGCCGAGATCAAAGCTATAGCTAATAATACGACTACCGCCACCACGATCAGGGCCACAGAGAGGCCAGCCCCAGAACTGCTGGCGACAACTACTGATCAAGTTGTCGTCACTCCGACCATACCAGCCACCACACCAACAACGACATTGGTGGTTGAGAAAGAGCCGATGATTGTTGAGGTCACCGGGACAGAAATTTTGGGATCTGCCACGGAAAAGACGACCGCAGTTCCCATCCGTGTTTCTAAAACTGCAGAGGCGGGAGAGGAGCTTTAGCGGGGCAACGACAGCGTGATGTTTGACGAGATCATGAGGGAACTTGAAAGAACCCCATCTGTGCTGCCAAAGTCCGCGCCTGCAGTAGTCGAGGAGATCGCCGACAGTGCATAGGTTGGACAAAGTCCGCCCTCACCGCGACCATCCCCAATCAGAAGAGAAGGCAAGGCGGCAGCACCTGAAAAAGCGCCGACTCCCCGCCTGGCGACATCTGGTTTGCGAACGATTTTCATAGATTCTAGCTTTCCGGGTGGACCTTCACGCGGGCTAGATGTCGCGCGGACGGAAGAGAGATCCATCGGACCCCCTCCGTCACTCGGAAAGATGCTCGGAAATGAACTCGACGATCTGTGGGAGGTAACAACCATCAACTCTGCTACTTGTACTTCCCTGACCCGCAAACTTGCATCTTTTCAAGACAAGTAGGACAACGACGAGGTCAGGCTGAACAGCCAAGAGAGCAAGCTGCTGGCTCTAGCAAGCATACCCGGCGGACTAGAGGCCTTAAATGCAACAATGAAGCAAGTTCTCCAACGGCTTTACAGGCTCGAGGAGAGGATGGACAGAAGTGACGACCATCTGTGCCAAAGGCAGCTGAGACGGTCGTCGTCACCTCCCAGCCGGAGCCCTAGTCCCTCTTCTTCAGGCTCCCCCTCAGGAATGACGTCCCCATCCCCCTCCTCTAGCGGGCGATCATCAACGCCTGAGGACGGGACACAACAAGGATCTGTCGAAGGGTCTCCCAGCAGACAGGAGAGCTCTTTGGGTTTGGGAAACGCCAACGTCTCCATCCCCTTGGATGAAGTGGAAGAAGATGACGCAGACATCAGCATCGGGGAAGACTCGTCTGATGAGTCTGAGGGAGAGCTGGGGGATGTCTACATAGTGAATAACAGACATCCACCCCGTGGAAAGCGCTCGTTTGTGGACAAATTCCGCGATCCATCCGAGATACCTTCCTTCGAGATGGCCGACTTCGATAGAAGAGCCGTCGGAAACCTGACGATCAGAGACCAGAAGCTGCTGAATAAATTCTTGAGGTCACAGGCCAATGAAGAAGACGTCGTCTGGAGCGACTGCTACCTCTCCCTATGACGGGGAGATCTTCGGAAGATGTTCCGCATGCCGGCTGTCGTTGGCAAACAAGTGTTCAAGGTCCTGGAGAACGCTATAATAGAGAAGATCGACAACAGGATAGGTCGGAGACAAATATACACAACCACCCCGACCTTGGCAAGAAGGCTGATGAAGGGAGATCTAAACTCCCGTGCGGTGGTCGACATGCTGCAATACGTTGAAGAGCATAGACAAAATCTGGTGTTGGCCCCGTACAAGCATCGCAACGTGTGGTTTCTCTATGTGGCGAACATTAGAAACCGTGACGTCCAACTGCTGTGTTGCAGCAAGGATGAAGTACCACGCTCCGGGGGTATTTTCTGCCGCCCGAAGGACAGACAGTTGAAACGCCTGCCAATACGCCTGCTACGAGCTTTAAAGCAAGGAATCCAATGTCTTCAAGGACCTTGGAACTTCTTCGCTATCAAAGACCTCCCCGAACAGGGAGAAGAGGGGAGCGGAAATAGCGTTATCGCCGTGTTGGGTGCCATTAAAGCGCTCAATTCAGTCGGAAACTTAGGATTCCTCAGAGGCATGTCCTTCTATCAGTGCATGGGCGTCTACGCCATGCTCCTAATCAAGGACAAGCGCAATTTCCGGGATGCAGGTGTGCCGGAGAAGCTGCTGGACAGTGATATAGAGGAAGATTCTTCTCAATCCAGCAGCCTAGAACAAAACAAGAAGAGATAGCAACCGAAATTCATGGGGCGGGCAAGCAGCTTGAAATTCTGAAGAAAGTGCATGAGGAGGAAGACACTGCTTTGCCCAAAGCTTCTGAAGGGCAGATCAAAAATTTCGACCGCTTTTCATGTTCAACTCTCACACAAGAGCAGGTCAACATCATCCAGAAGAAGCTTGCTGACTCAACCCCATCAGATGTTGCTTTTTAGACAGGAGATATCATAGTCCTCGAAGATGAGCTAAGGGACATGGTGAAGGAAGGAGGGTGCTTGACTGTAATAGTTGCAGCTGCTTACATCCAATTTTTACAGCCAAAGCTAGAACATGCATATATAGCCCATCCTTTGCTTTTCAACGATATCTGCCTCGCCGATGAAATAGGAGCAAAGAAAATGTTCCTACAAGAATTGAAGGGCGGCGTCGCAGGCACTATCTTCCTGCCTATTATGCATTACAATCATTGGATGCTCCTAGCGATGTATACTCGGCAACAAGCAGGCATTTTCTACAACAGCTCAGACAGTAACAAGAACCATCCCGTGTCGTGTACATCAGAACCTTTGACACCCGTCGAACGCTAAGTTCGAAAATATTACGACGAAGTGTCAAAGATGAATGAACCGTTCCTGGATATATAGGGAGGCAAATGACACGACCTCCAGTTCTGCCACCGCAGTCCGCAGCAAATTCCTTTATACAACGACTGCGGCATCTTCGTCCTGGAATGGATGGCAAGTGAAGCAACGACTGACCAGCTCCACCATACAGGATATCACAAGAAATGAGGAGAATACGTTTGGGAACTCCTATCTAATGCAGGCGCAACCTCACTGGATTAAACATTACCTCATCTTATTTACTTCACAACTCTGGGGACAGAGTGTGGAGTAAGTTTGGGGGGGTACCATGTACCAGTGAGGGAGGTACAAAAATCTTCTAACCTCTCTAACTTAAAATCCTTATTCTTTTGTTCTCTATCCTTCTATTCTTTCCTATATCATGTGTACATATATATGTATATACCAAATATATGTTTATACCAAAAAAAATTGCTTATTTTGTTCCCTATGCATATGTACAAAGTTGCTGTAATAATAATAAAAACCTGATGCGACTTCTTGCAAAGTTTATTTTCTTTGTACTGAACGAGTTACAAGTTATGTTATATCTTTTTGATAATGCTGCTTCAAACGAACAAAAGAATATGTTTTGCCATGTCAAAAATTTTCAAAAAAATATAATAATCTCGCAAACAGCTAAGAGACAAGTATGGAGAAGGAAAAAGCTGCCCATACAGTAGGAATCTCTTTTGTTCCCCCTTACCCAACAAAAATCCCAAAAAGAGAGAAAAGCCTTATGAGCGTGAATAAAAGCATGAGAGTTGTGCCCAATAAAAGAAAAAGAAAAAAAAATATATACACCACTTGTTTTTCCAAAAGTACCCATCTTTAGGCATGGTAGATCTGGGGCAGTGGTACGTAGGATGTGAAATCACTGCTCTAAAGCCAACTGGCTTGGACTGCAGGGACCACTTGCCCGTTAACAGACCCTTACCTGGATGGACTGATGTGAGACAAGAATGAAAAACCCAAAAAGCCTTAGACTACCCTATACACAACTTTCTGCCCCAAAAATAAAGTTGTTTGGTGTGTAAGCTAACTTCAGAATCATACAACTAAGTCTCGCCGAAGCTGTAGAGAAAAAAATCTTACTTAACAATAAGGTAGGGAAAACTAAGTCTTTTGTTCGTATTGAGACAACATTATCCTTAAGGCATTACAATCTTTGTTTCAATTTTTGAACAAGAAGTTATACCAAGCAAGAAGAAACATCACAAAATATAGTTTAAATATTGATTGAGGATAATCAAAATGCTAAGTTTGGGGGAGTTGATAACACCAAATTTTATGATATTTTAGACTATTTTTCTGTTATCAAAACTACCCTTTTCTGCTATTTTCCTCTCTTTGATATGCACTTTCGCAATAATTGGCCAATCAATGCTCTTAATCCAATTTTCCTATCTTTTGCAGAGCTTTCCTCATTTTTGGGCAATAAGGCCGCTCCGGCCCATGAATAAGTCCAAGTCTGTCTCAGCCTCCCTGACGACCGATACAATCCCTGCCCGACAGGGTTGGGCGACACAAAGACGCTCGACAAAGAGAGGGGCCGCGTGAGAAGAAGCTGACAGACGACACACCTTCTACCCGACAGGGAGCCCGGCTCGCCCCGACAACCCAGCTTGTCGGGCGACACAGCCACCCACCGGCAGGCGTGCCGCCCGTCACGACCGATAGCCGACACCATCTACGTCGAGCGACACTTCTGTATCGGCCTGTCCAACGACTGGTGCATAAGGGAGCCACGTGGCGCTTCGAGCACCATGTCTTCTCCCCAACCAGCTGACTATAAATAGCAGCTACACGGAGCCGAAAAGACAGTCCACAGTTTGGAATTCACAGTTCTAGAATTCAGACAGTTGGGAGTTGAGCCATCTTCTGAGGAGATTGCGAGAGCATACGTTTCGTGCCCAGTGCTTATCTCAGGTGACACAAGGTGAGCTTCTCCTCATCCCGAGAGGGAGGGGACAGTTCACTTAGGACCGTCCTGGGCGACATTGCGGGTCGATATCGGCCGACGTAGATGAGCGACGCAAGTGCCCGACAACAACAATGCTTAGCTCTTAACCCGACACGATATCAAATCGATATGCTTAGCTTGTCGAGCGTGCCGCCCGAGAGGGCGTGCCACTCGACATGAGCGTATCGGCAGGATCCTTGAATGATACGGTCGACAGTCGGTGCGTGCCGCCCAACACCTCTATATCGGGCTAGGCCTCTGATCGATATCGGGCAGGAGAGCTACTGCATCATGTTGTTCTTCTACATCAAGGAGGCGATACCTATTTTTACTTTCTGTCATTTAATTCCTTACTTATGCATTGTAATTAAGACCCTTTATTTGTCTATGGAAATAGAAGATGCTTAATTACTTGATGCTCTGTGCTTGGTACAATCTGTTGGATGATTGCTATGTATGATAACCGAACTCTAGCTTGCATGTTTGGATCGCATTTCACTTAGATAACAAATCATGTTTTCCCGTCGCAACAACTTCGAGAGTTGTGTTGTGGCTCTAGTGTTTGGTCCGATTCTGGAGTACAAGAGTGCCTGGAACGGAGTTTCCTTAGTGACCTTTCCACTCTAATTTTAGTCCAGTGACCTCGAGAGGGGCGATGATGCCTTGGTAGAGGTACCCGCTTCGAGAGGAGGGGTACAGGACTGGTTCTACCGCCGCTTATTTTACCGCAGTTTTATCCTTCGTACCTCGCTTTAGCTCGAGCAATATCTTTCTGTTCCTGTTGCATGAAAACCCCTAAAAATTGCTAAATGACTAAAATCTTAAATCTCTCTTGTAACTCCACTTGGAGATAGTTTTCTTTGTTTTATTTGTGACATCTTACTGCTTCCCTTTTTGGTAATTTATCTCTCTTTATACTTTCCGGAGTGTAGCGTGTCGATTTCATGTTCTCAACACTACCCCCTTGTCCCTGTGTTCGACCCCGTATTTCTACTTCGACCCCGTAAACAAAGTTGCGGGGGCCTAGAAGGATTCAGGTTTATAAATGTAAAAGCTCAACTACCTCAAATCTGCCTCCAATTTTAGGACGTGCGACTTAGGCCGATCACCTTTGAATTCATTCTCATAACCATAGAAGGCTTTGATGTTATTCTTGGCATGGATTGGCTATACACATATCATGCTTACATTGACTGTAGAAACAAGATGGTAGTCCTCTCTCAACCTCATTCCTCTCCTGTAGTGATCCCTCGGGGAAGCGAATTTTGTAATAATATATTAATTTCCTCTCTTAAAGCTAAAAAGCTCATATCTAAAGGATGTAAAGTCTTCCTCTCATTCGTCTCAGAGACCAGTCCTGACAATGGGCCTGTAGAATGACTGGAGGTGGTACATGATTTCCTTGACGTATTTCTGGAGGAGCTTCCTGGGCTGCCTCCAAATAGAGACATTGAGTTCTCCATAGATCTTTTTCCTAGAACCACTATGATTTCTAGGGCACTGTATAGGATGGCACCTTCTGAGCTTATGGAGTTGAAGAAACAATTACAAGAACTTCTTGATAAGGGTTTTATCTCCCCTAGCATTTCCCCATGAGGTGCACCTGTCCTTTTTGTTAAAAAGAAAGATGGTTCAATGTGAATGTGTATTGATTATCACATGTTGAACCAAGCTACCATTAAAAACAAGTATCCTCTCCCTCGTATTGATGACCTCTTTGATCAACTTCGTACTGCTAAAGTTTTCTCAAAAATTGATCATTGTTCTGGCTACCATCAACTTAAGGTCAAGGATTTAGATATATCTAAGACTGCTTTCCGAACTCGTTACAGGCACTATGAATTTCTGGTGATGTCGTTTGGGTTGACCAACACACCTGGCGTATTCATGAACTTGATGAACAAAGTCTTCCAACCTTATCTGGATGAGTTTGTGGTTGTCTTCATTGATGATATTATGATCTATTCTGATTCTATGGAGAAGCATCGAGAGCATTTGAAGTCTGTCCTTGAGATTCTTCGAGCCCAAAAATTCTATGGCAATCTTTCTAAATGTGAGTTATGCATTGACAAAGTTATGTTTCTGGGTCATGTCATTTCTGGGCCTAACATATCTGTTGATCCTACTAAAGTATTTGTTGTACTTGATTGGCAACCTCCTCATAATCCTTATGAAATCCAGAGTTTCTTAGGTCTGGCCGGATATTATCGTCGTTTTATTCCGAATTTCTCCAAAGTAGCACTTCCTCTCACTAAGCTTACTCGGAAGGAAGAGCATTTCATCTGGTCAGCTGCTTGTGAGTCTAGGTTCTAAGAGCATAAACAAAAGTTGACGTCAGCACCTATCCTTATTTTACCCTCTGGCAATGAAGGATTTGTGATATTCACTGATGCTTCTCGACATGGTCTAGGGTGTGTCCTACAGCAGAACGGTAAAGTAGTGGCCTTCGCTTCTAGACAGCTGAAACCCAATGAGTTAAATTACCCTACACATGATTTGGAGTTAGCTGCTATCATCCATGCTCTCAAAATCTAGAGGCACTACTTGTATGGGGCAACATTTGATATCTTCACCGACCACAAAAGCCTCAAGTACATTCTGACACAAAAGGATTTGAATCTACGACAACGACGGTGGATTGAGTACTTGAAGGACTACGACTTCACCATTGGCTACCATCCAGGTAAGGCCAATGTGGTTGCAGATGCTCTTAGTAGGAAAAGATCTATTTGTTCATCCCTGTCTATACCCGAATGGAGGAACATAGAGGACCTAGCAAGCTAGTGACCACAATTCCCGGTTGATCGTATGCATGTCAATATCATCTCTAACACATCCAACTTGCATTCTGAACTTCTAGAGGCACAAAAAGCTAGTCCCGAGCTTGCAGAGCTCTCCTCTCCCCTGGCTAAACCTCATACTCATTTGTCTGTGGGTCTTGATGGTGGTCTTTGATAAAAGAATCGTATGTGGGTCCCTGAGCAGTCAGATGTAAAGACAACAATTCTTATTGAGGCACATCGGTCCAAGTACATAGTTCATCCCGACACAATGAAGATGTACAAAGACCTACAATGTCAGTTCTGGTGGAGAGGCATGAAGCACGACATTGCAGATTTTGTATCCAGGTGTCTAACATGCCAGAGAATCAAGGTCGAGCATCAAAGACCAGGTGGTCTACTGCAACCCCTCGAGATTCTGAAATGGAAATGGGAACATATCACTATAGATTTCATAGTGGGATTACCCAAGACCAGGAAGGGGTACGATGTCGCATGGGTCATTGTGGATCGTCTCACCAAGCCAACTCATTTTCTACCCGTGAAGACTACTGTGAAAGTTTCTGAGTTGGCCGACCTTTATATACGGGAGATTGTACGTCTGCATGGAGTTCCAGTTTCCATTGTCTCAGTTCGGGAACCAATGTTCACTTCAAAGCTATGGAAACATGTTTAAGAAGAATTGAGCACCAAGTTGAACTTCAGTATAGCTTATCATCCGCAGACAGATGGACAGTTAGAATGAAAAGTGCATATTCTGGAGGATCTTCTATGAGCTTGTGTGCTTGACTGGGAAGGCTTGTGGGACCATTACCTGCCTTTAGCTGAGTTTGCTGATAATAATAGTTATCAGGCGAGCATTGGGATGCCACCATACGAAGCTCTCTATGGCCGACCGTGCAGATCTCCATTACATTGGGATGACGTCGGAGAACACACCTTGATGAAATCTGAGGAGATGCAACTGTATGCAGATAAAGTTGCACTGATCAGGCAAAGAATGAAGCGAGCATAGGATATGCAGAAATCATATGCAGATGCTCACCGACAGGAACGTCAGTTCAAGGAAGGTGATCATGTCTTTCTGAAGATCTGACCTATTCGAGCTTTGGCCAAGAATAAGGGAAAGCTCAGTCCTCATTATGTGGGACCCTTCGAGATCCATGAAAGGGTTGGAGAATGTGCCTATCGTCTTGATTTGCCACCTCAATATAGTGTCATGCATAATTTCATTCATGTATCTAATCTGAAGCCTTACGTAAAGGACCCCAGTCACATTCTGAATCATGAGCCTCTCGAGATGAAAGATGATATGTCATATGCTGAGTCACCAGTCAAAATCTTCGATTTAAAGACAAAGGAGCTTCACAATAATCGGCGTATAGATATGGTGAAAATTCTCTAGATCCACAATGATCAAATCGATGCTACATGGGAGCTCAAGTCCGAAGTCGAGCGGAAATATCCACACCTCTTTCAGGCTGCTTGAATTTTGAGGGCAAAATTCTTAAAAGGAGGGGAGAATGTGACAAAGTGAGTTTTTATAGTATATTCTCTCTCTTAAAAGTTTTATTATCAAATTTTTTGATCAAAATACCCTCATATACACTCCTCACTCACTTGAACAAAGATGTGTCACAAATTGCAAAAAAAATGCAAACCCTAATATGTTATGATGATAAAGTACATGTGATAATGTATTTAATAAATGAACACATCAAACTTCCTATTTTGGACCCCTAATTTTTACCATAGTCACATCTTGACATCATTAAGCTACCCCTAAAATTTTGTTCCATTTGTATGTACCATTTGGGAGTTATTCACATTTGAAAATCAAGTGTATAATTCCATCTAGTAACTCTAGGACCTAGGTTTTCGATTTAATTGACAAAATAATGTGTCACGCGGCCCATTAAGCTCTTGGGCGCAGACCTAGTTCAGGCTGAGAATTTCTGACCGTCGATCATCGATCCAATGTAGGAGACTTCGTCTCCTACCTCCCCCAAAGCGCAGCGAGACCGGAAGCAACCCGAGCCTCATCCAGGATCCATCATATCCACCTTTTTGAATATTTGTTCGCGTAGATATCTTCCTCTTGCAATTCCGTGGTTGGATATACTAGTTTTGACCGGGTCTCATGCACCATTGCGCCAACCCAACAACCATGACACAGCCTGCTCTCACTTTGATGGTGGGGCTTTTAGGGCTTCCTTGCCTAGCCTCCCTCACGCCTATTTAATGCCTCCATTAGATCCGCTATGCTCCCTTTACTCTTTTCCATGCTTCAATTGTGAGCGCAGACACCCCAAGCATACACCCCTTCCCACCTTCTTCAACCTCCAGCCACCACCACCCAACAAGCTCCATAGCATCCTCTGCTCCCTTCTAACCTCCCCTGCACATTCACCTAGACCCCATGCTTTCCCCAATCACCACCACGAGGTCAGCGATCACTTCCCGCTCCAAAACGGCCTCAGCTCCGGTGACCTTGCCTGCCCACGCGGCGGTGACAAGATATGACGGGTCTTGCACCCTGTTTTAACCCTTGCTAGCTTCGGACCGAGCCCCTGAGTCTTTTCCAACCATCTCATGTTCATGGTTATCAGCTGAGCATGAGAGAGACATCGTCGAAGTCTCCCCTCTTACTGCTCGAGCAAGCAGCAAGCCGAGGAGGTGCTTCCCGTGTGGAGTCCACCAACTTCTATCTGGACAAATCCCAGGGCGCCCAGTCAGCAAGCTATCCCCACCTCTTGAAATCGAGGGATCAATCTGAGTCGTTGATCCAGTCGGATCCGGCCATTGATCCAGGTTATTTCCTTCCTTTCATTTTAGTTATTCTTTTTATTACTCAAGAAAATGCATTACCTTAGAAAAATCATAAAAGATGCTAGGAATATCGGATTATAGCGAACCCATATACCATTTTGATCAGAAAATTATTATATATCCAAATAAAATATTACCAGGACCTAGATCCGTTGTATTTTTAAAAATAGTTGCCTAAAGCCTAAAATGACCCCCCTTAATTATAATTAATTTTTTATAATAGTTTTCCTTGATGATATCTGACTTTCTAAGGTGTAATTAACCCTAGATAGAACTCTATTCCTAAATAACTCAAAATCATATTCTAAGATGATAAATGATCAAAGGATTAGGAGAAACCCTAGATCTAGTTTCTCTTTCTACATGGAATTAAGGATATATCTTTATAACAAAAATTAATATCACTAGATGATAATTAGTGATTATGATTGGTCTGAATCCTGAAAATGAACCCTGATGTTATGAATGGTTAATATGTATAGGGTTGCTTTTCCCTTTTATCTAACCCTCTTATAAACCCTAGTTTATGGATATCTTCTAATTGATTAATTAAATGCTATCTTTTAAGCAAACTAATTAATGATGGATCAGACCTGATAATATTTTTGAACTCAATTAAAATATGGGAAATCCCTTATCTGGATTAAGATACCATAAAAAGGAATAATAACTAAGGACATATCTTAGTCTTGGTAACATGGACCAATAGTAATGTTTACCCTTGCTTTCTTTACAGGGTGACTAAATTCTTGATTGATTCTAAATCTTTGGACATCTGATTTGAATAAGCAGGTACGTGGTCTTAAAAGTATAAGACTAGATTTCTGGTTGCCTATGATATGTATACCTTGAATGATCGTATTTGAATATTATTGCTTGGTTGACTAGTATGAGTTATACTTTTCCAAACCTAATGTAACATAAATGGTTATGATGGGTTGTAGCTACTAGAGCACATAGCCTGGTGTGGATGTATGTTACCTAACATGGATGTATGTTTCCTTGGCCCATGTTAGATGTATGATGATATTATATTGCCCACACTAGATGTAAGTCAAGTGCAATATGTGTAGTACAACCACATCAAAACTATTGTAATAAAAAGGATGTTTACCTGATTTTCATCTTAAGAAATGGCTTTATCTCTCTTTTCTTCTTGTTCAAATATTTTCCTTTATGCAACCTTATTAGTGTAACTTTTACCACGTACCAGCTCTGTTGATGTTCTATTTCTCGTATTTTCTAAGTGCAAGGAACAATTGAAAACAAAGTGAAACACATGCTCAAAGTACCTGAAGGCATAAAATAATAAACTTGTAGGATATATTAGATAGATATTTTCCTCCTATCTCATTTCTTGCTAGATGTTAGTTTAATTCTTTTCTTAGTTGATATTGAGGATGATTGATATCCTATGTAATAAAGTTTACATTCTCTAGAACAATATTTTCTCTCCATATGTAATGACTTTATTATCTTTATGAATGAATGTTTGTGTGGCATTATATGATGATGTGGACTTGATCTTGGCTCAATCTCTGTTTTAGTTGACTACCTTGATCTCTTATATTTTCCCTTTTGACATCTATAGATATGAGTGCACGTATATCTATGAATGTCACTATGGAAAGTATATAGAAATTGGGGGACGTCACAATATCAGTTTTACCCCTTCAGGTGGATCCACTAGGGTCCATGCCTTGTTGGTGTATATGGATTCCATCTCAGATCTCATGGCCTCACATCATATTTTAAAATTATGGTCCCTCATCAACTTCTAGGTAGTATGATAACCAAATCTTTCAAATGCTTAAGGCATGCCGTACTAGTTGTGTGAGGCTATTGTGTTACATGAGGACGTTGAGACTCCACATTAGTTTTTGAGTCTCGATGTTCCTTCTGTACCTCTATAGGTTCAATGTTTTTTCTTATTGGTCTCAAATCTCTTTGAGTTCTATTTTCATCGCACTGATTCCTTTGAAAATAAATTACTTTTCTAGAAAATACAATGAAATTCCCAACAAACAATTGTGTCCTACTAGATATGTGAGGTTATTGTGTTACATGAGTACATAGAGATTCCACAATGGTTTTTGATTCTCAATGTTCCATTTGTACCTCGACAAGTTCAATGTTTTTCTTGTTGGTCTCGAATATCTTTGAGTTCTATTTTCATCTGACTGATTCCTTTGAAAATAAATTACTTTTCTAGAAAATACAAAATCCTTCACAACAAACAACTTGTTCTCAAATATACAAGTAGTATTCCTTAGTTTCCTTAGTATATTCAAGAAAATAACATTTATCTAATCCAAGGAAAAAAAATTCAGGAAACAATTTCCTCACAAAAGATTGACATCCCAAAATCTTCTTATAATACATTATGAGATTCTTCCTAATCTGTATCTCATATGGTATCTTTTGAACTGATTTACAGGGGATGTGCTTAACAATATGTGGTTTCTAGATCATATCACCTAATGGAAGTCATAACACTAGCAAAACTCATCATTCATGGCACCATATCTATATTATGAGACTTGTGCTTCCTGACACACCATTACATTGTGGTCTTCAGGGTGGAATCCATTGTAATACAATACCATGGTCTCACATAAGGTCCTCAAACTCCTTACTTAAGTATAGAAAGATGTGTTTGGATACTTTTACCAAGTTGGGTAAGTACTTCATTCATGAAATCGTTGAACTTTTCAAGGGTTTCTGATTTATGTTTCATCATGTATACATAGAATTACATACTAAAGTCATAAATAAAGGTGATGAAGTACTGGTAACCACCTCTAGCATTTGTTTGAAAAGGGCTACATGCATTAGTATGTATGAGTCCAAATAGATCACTTGTTCTCCCACTGTTTTCAAATCAAGGATCTTTTTCCATCTTTCCAAACAAATAAGACTCACATGTTTCCATTGATTCAAAATCAAAAGAGTCCAGATAACCATCTTTATGGAATTTGCATATGTATTTCTCATTTATGTGCCCTAGAAGAAACTACCAAAGGTATGTTTTGTTTGAGTTATAGAGTTTTAGCATTCCGGTATTTATGTTATACATGTTTGTATCCATATATAACAAGTATAGACCATAGGACATTGGGTTCTTCCATAAAATATCTCATCTTTACTAAAAGAACATTGGCAATTCTTTATAATAAACTCAAATCCATTCTTGTCCAAACAAGATACACATATGATGTTCCTATTAATGGAAAGTACATAACAACAGTTCTCAAACTCTACTACAAGCCCACTTGGCTAAGATAATGCATAGGTTCCAACTACATAGGCATCAACTCTTACACCATTAGAAATGCACAGTTCAACCTCACCTTTCTTTAAAGGTCTACTTCTATTCAAAACATGAACATTTGTGCAAATGCATGATCCACATCCGGTATAAAATTTACAAGATGAACAAGTAGTGAAATTAATCTCAATTATGTATATACCAGAAGTTGAGATCTCTATCCTTACTACATATTCCTTAGTTCCTATAAGTGAAAATGAAAGATTTCATTTTCACTTGGCTTGTTCCTTATCTTGAGTGCAGATGATTTGGACTTTATATTTCCCTCAAAACATTTCTTAACCTTTGAATTTAAGCTTAGACCTCCCTTTGTTCATCGTCATCATGTATTCGTCCTTGTTCAGTCATGCCTTGGCATTTACCAACCTACCATATCATTCAAACTGTGGTTTGGCAAAGTTAATCAAGTGATAACACTAAGTTTTCTGGCTCGATATATGACTTGGGAAATCATTATAGAATCATAACCATCTCTCAGACTGGCATAAATAAAATCCCAATCTCTCCATATGTTCTACATGCCTAATCATATTGAGAACATGGGGCACTCATGGATCTCCCTATGTTAGTTTGCACTCAAGCAACACTTTGGAGAGATTATACCTTCTTTCTTTGCATGAGTATTAATATGTGTTAGCATCTCGATAAGGTCCATGTTTTCATGTTGTTCATGCAACTCATAGTTAATACACCCCATCATAATGTCTTTTATGTCTGTGGCATCATTGGAATGCTTCAAGTAAGCATTCATTTCAACCTTAGGCACATTTGGAGCAGGACCCTCTGGCACTGTTGTTTGAAGGACATAGAGCTTGCACTCATGGGTAAGAAAATTTATCAAAGTCCTAAACCATTTATGGAAGTAAGATGAATTTAAATTTTTATTCTTAAGAACAAATCTCAATGATAGTGTGTTTCCCACATATTTCAAAATATGGAAAATTTTGCATTTTTTTCAAAACACTTCTAATTTGATTTGATAGTATTGACATTATTAATTAGGACTTTAATTATCTATTGCTCCCTATATTTTGTTTTAATTGATAACCCCCACTATCAATTCATAAGATTGTAGTGCACAACCTTTTAGTGAGACAAGATCCATATTTTATCAACTATGAGTCAACTTTGGTTGGTCACACGAACTTGAATATTTAGGTAGGCACATTTTTACCAATTACATCTAAATGTGACACTGGGATAAATGGTGTACACAACTACTTGTCACATTTCATCTACATTCTTCAATGAACTTAATCTCATTGAGGCCACCTAGTTGAACCTCACCCAATAGCCAACACAATAGAATATGCACCCTTCTTTGGTATACCCACATATTTACCATCATACTTCCATGAGAATGACAACACCACCACACTTTGGCATAACCTACTCTTAGTTGATCAAGATTTTGTTGTGTGCATTTTTTAGAAAACATATATGACATAATAGTTATTAAGGGATTTTAAGTATAAGTACCAATACATATCCAATCACCAGATAATTATAATATGTATCATATACATGCTTCGTACACAAAGAAAATATGCAATCAAAAACATCCACGCGATGATTATGGCCATTCTAATGCAATTTATTGGAGCCACAAAGAATTGCAATCCACCTAAGATCAAACATCACATGTTACAACCTGTACTAGAAAATATACTATTGGGAACATACTTGTTGATTGAACGAACCCTCTAGTAGATCGGTTGGACTGTTGGTCGGTCCATTGGCTTCCAGTGGTCAATGAACTAGCTCTTGGGTCATACAGTTGGATGGACTCATTCAGTCAATTGGTTGGTCCTCTAGTCAATCTATTGTCTCCTCCTATCGGCTCACCTTTTCAATTTTCAGTCGATCGACTTGACTTCCCAGTCGGTTTACTCACCAATTGTAGTGTGTCTTCTCTTTGTTGAAATAAAAACAAAAATTATCCTATTCCTATTAAATTATTACATTGTAAAAGTGAAACCTCGAGTTACATTCAAATATGGTATAGGGAGAAAAGCATTAATTACATTTGGGAAAAGAGAGATAGAGTCTTTGTATGTATAAATAAAAGGTAGGAATAAAACTATTCAACCAAAAAAAAGCATCTATAATGGTTTCAGCCATAACCACACATTCATTTACCATTAAAACAACTTAAGGGAAACATGTAAAGATAGGATATATATGCAAACACACACACACACACACACACACTATATATATATATATATATATATGTATATATATATATATATATATATTGGAATCTTATGTGTGGTATTTAATAGGATATACACATTAATCATTTTAAATATATTTAGTGTATGCAATAAAAAAAAGATAAAATTAAATCCGATCACTTAGATTAAAATATTGATGCACGGTAAATTAACATGGCTCCAATATTAGTGTTGGGAAATAAAGATGGGAGATAGACATAAATTTTTTTTTTATTATTCTTCCTAACCAGTATATCACATCGACAAAGATGTATCTTGGAAAGAAGGTTGTGATAGTTATACGTAGTCCTAGAGAAAGTCCAGTGACAATCCTCACAAAATCATGCTAGTTTTTCAAGATGCACACAAACGGTTATTAGTGTTGGCCTCCCGGTGTAGCACCAAAGAAGACGGCTAATGACATTCTTCTAGCATGAAGGTAACAACCTCCATGCCTCTTTGTAGTCTACAAGGACCACAAGGAACTCCATCATTCTTCCATAACTTATTGGAAGAAGTTGTCCCTTATGTTTTCAACGAGATGGCATCGACTTTCTCCCCTTTAGCCTACTCTCCATTTTACCGGTAAGATGCCTTGGGATGTCACATTACCACTATGTTGAGATTAGAAGACTTGTCATGATAGCCTTTGCCACACCCTTTATATAGGAGTGGATGGATGAATGTTTTCTCAAATCTGAGGACACGAGAAGATGAATTTCATGAATTTTCAGTTGTTGTCTATTAGGATTCAATCGACATGGATCCCACACGATTGGATTGAACCCCATTCATATCAAAAGGATCATCCATTTATTCAATTGTAGTGTTTTCGTATTCACAAATAAATTGTCTTTTAATGTGACAATTAATTCAGAACATGAATTCAACATCAATCCTTGATCCTCTCTTAGTGATCATCCAATCCATCGAATGGACCTGTCAGTTGGTTGACTGGGCACTCCAATTAGTATCTTCACATTCCCAATTGGTCCACTAGACACTCCTGCCAGCCAACTATTTATCAATGTTGTTTAAGTTGAATACCTAAACACTTTAGTTATCAAGTTAATACTTATTCATGAGTATAAACTCTTATCCAAGTGTATCCTATGTGTGTGACCTTATAGGTCCCAAATTACATTGGCAATGAATGTCCATAAATAGATTATAACATTATAAGCAATGAGTGGTATCTACATAACATCATTTCTACCCAATAATTGAAAAGTTGAAGAACATCATCAACCTACAATATGATTAGGGTTATAGTGATCATATAGTTCCAGTAATGAGATCACTTTTCAACATCCCCCAATTCAGGAAGGGCCATTAAGTTTAGATCCAACACCTAAAATTCCCATGATCCAGATTTTTAACAAATAACAAATAATAGAAACTAATTTCCATTAATTCACAAATATTATTTATAAGATGAGCCACCTACAAGTTACATGAATTTTCAATATTGAACTAGTACTTGTGAGAAGTAGTATCTAAATAATCCGCCTTTACTTATATTTAATGCCTTCAATGGATTTCATCAGTTCATCAAATCTTGATATCTTCAAGTACAATATCCACCTAAAATGGTGTGAAACAAAACGCAAATAAATATGTTGGTATCTTGTGTATGTAGGGTGCATCCAACATTTGCATGTACTATAAAACATATATTCAAACAATTACTTGCAAGTAAGAGAAATCAATTTCATCTCCTAATATAACCCACACTTGATATGCTATCTTGGGCATAACCATTGTCCAGTCCTGGCTCATGTGCATCACCCCTTGATGCCTATCATTCTAGGATTCTGAATATGATATCTTATCTTATGTGTTACTCATAGTGGCATTATAATTGAATAGACTATAGATAAGCATCCTACACGTTTTTTAATAACACTCTGAGAAACCTTTTGAAAACCTCAACAATCAGTATTATGAGCAGTCATAATCGTAACCACATACCTTTGATTTCAATGAGAAACCATGCAACATTTACTTGAAGCATATATACAAACACCCATGCATTGAACATAATCAACCAACATTATCATCATGTATATATACTCTAGAGTGTCAATAGGCATACACAAAACATACTTAAACTATCATATGTCCTAAACGAGGTCTTAGGGTTTCTTTGGGTTTGGATAGGGAATAAGGGTAGAAACCCAAATTCCATCACATTATACTTTATTAAAGTTATTAAACCATATAAGACATTAGGTGAAACCCTAATTATCCAGTTGATCATTTTATATCATTAACATACACTATAATAGATTATGCAACTCAAGTTCATGATGATAAGGAAAATTAGGCTCTAAACCATAATTGTCATGTTTATGAATATGATCCTTTAATGATGGTCATTATTATCCCAAATGTATCAAAGACATAGAATTTCATTAGGTTGAACATATTTAGTCATTGTGAACATCTAGATCTAATTTGGGGCATTATGCTTATCTCAAGTTATATTATTGATTTTATAACTCAAATTAAATATGTTATTGATTATTCACTTTAGAAACCCAAATTATAGATCATCATTATCCCAAATACCTTAATGTTTCATTATATATATTTATATTATATTGTAAAGAAATGTAAACAATTCTAATGTAATAAACATATTAATAACTAATACCAAGTTTTCCATATATTAATAAACACTTAAACAAAGCAATGGCTTCGGTAGGGTTTGGCCGTGGTGGCAGCCGCGGCGGAGGCCATGGCGGCAGGGGCCTTCCACACCACAATAGGCCGCCAGAGCCCTTCGAACCTGCAAGCCATGAGCACACAGACGTTCCGTCTGATCCCATGATGACGAGTGACAGTGCAACAAAGGAGTCTGATTCCTCCTACAAAGGAAAACTCTGTGGTTCCTTGTCATACCTAAATCCTACCTCTCCAGATTTACTGAAGGCGGACGACAAATCTGTAGATTTGAACGACCCACTACCAGCAATCTCCGTGAAGCCCGACGCCATCCAACCGCGCATAGCACCTTTCCAGCACGCCGTCGTGGTTAAAGCAATCGGCATCAACCTAGGGTTTCAAACCCTGGTTAACAAAATCAAAACTTTGTGGTCACCCAAGGAACACTTCCGCGTGATCGACCTTGAGCAGGGCTATTACATCGTTCAATTCGCGAACCAAGACGACTACCTCACGGCGATGACTGGCAGACCCTGGACGGTATTCGGAAACTACCTCTCGGTCTAGTCTTGGTCTCCTTCTTTCCGTCCTTCAGATCCCATCCCGCGCAAGCTCGTGGTTTGGTTGCGTATTGCAGATCTATCGGTCTTTCTCTATCAGAACCAGTTACTCTCCATGATCAGAGATCTGGTGGGGAAGACGATCAGAGTAGACTCGAACACGGAGTTAGGCAACCGCGGAAAATTTGCTCGAGTTGCGGTGGAAGTCGAGACGAAGAAACATCTTCTCGCAGCCGTCGTCATCAATAATGAACATTTCCGCCTCCAATACGAAAACCTACCCCTAGTTTGCATGAAGTGTGGACGTCTCAGTCACGCAGACGCTGATTGCATCCACGCAGTAACCCACGCGTCGGATATTGCTACTTCCTCTACCCCAGCTCCCATGCCCAGCGTCAAATATACCCTGGACATCCACGTCCAGAAGCCAACTCAGCGCAAACCGGCTGAGAAAGAAAAAGGCAAATCTACAGACTCCATCAAAGGCAATCCACAAGCTAAGATGACGGACTCCAAGCCGGACGCCCCTCCTATCTCCGAAGACGAAGGAGAGTGGGAGACTATTGTGAACAAGAAGAAACAATGCCAATTGAACAAGGCAAAGGGCGATGCGCCTTCCGCCCGACAGCAACCTGTCTCAGTCTCCGACCCTAAACAAGGCGCGACACCAGACAGTGCTGTCATCCTCCACGATGATGAAACGTGTGTAGGTCGAGAGCAGGTCGACACCTCAGGCCTAAGTTTCCACTTTGGAGCCAACCAGCCACTGGGCAAGGACTCCCAACGCATTCCCCCCCGCCGTGCTGGCCCGGGTGGAGTAATGTTGAGGAACCGGAGGATTATTTACCAGACCGTCGGCAGCCCTGACAGGGTCAGGAAGAAAGGACGGTCGGATCCTACCAATGGAGCTGATGCTCCAGAAACTTCTACCACCACTGCAAGATCTCTCGAGTTCAAAGAACCGGACCCCCCGGATGAGGCTGATGCCACAATGCAATTCACTACGAATGACAACGAGCAGTCGAATGGACTGCTAGCTGTCATCATTTGATCTTCCTCCAGTCACCCACCCTCTGGACGTGATCTTAATGAAGCTCTGTTGTTGGAGTGTCCAAGGTGCGAGTTATAAAGGCAAACTTCCCATGATCAAAGACCTTAAGAGATCTTACAACCTCCAAATCTTAGCTATACTGGAACCCAGATGTAGCGGTCCTATAGCCTGAGAATGTTATCAAATGGATTGGCTTCCCCTCCTCCCACCGGGTTGAAGCACTTGGCTTCTCCGGTGGCATCTCGTTACTTTGGGACAATACCAAGTGCCAGATCGAGATTCTGATCAACCATCGCCAATTTATTCACTGTCAGGTGGATAATATCTTGTTTCTTACTGTTGTCTATGCCAGCCCGCACCCAATCAAGCGGCGTCTTCTTTGGTGCAGATTGGAAGAGCTTTCATCCTCTATTTCTTCGGCCTGGGCTGTTATGGGGGATTTCAACACAATGTTGGATGTCTCTGAGAAGTCCAGGGGTAGTTTCTTTGACAAGAATGATAGCAGTCGCTTTAACGACTGCCTGTTCAATTGCAGCCTGCTTGAGATCAAGGCTAGTGGCCACCCTTACACTTTCTGGAAAGGCAATCTGCAGGAAAAACTAGATAGGGTTGTAGCCAATGAGCAATGGCTTGACCTCTTCCCGAAAGCTTCTGTCGTCACTCTTCCTCGAGTTGAATCCGACCATCACCCCATCCTCACCAAACTGACGAGCAAATCATCTTTTCAGACTAAGGCCTTCAAGACGAAAGCAAGATGGCGCCTGATTCCTAGCTTCAAATCCTACCTTCTTCCTCTTTGGGACCAATCAGCCAATTTCCAGGACGCCCTATCCTCTTTCAGTAAGGCTGCCTTGCGTTGGGAGGATAAACGGCTGAAGCAACATCATAGGGAGAAGCAGACCTTACTATATTGCATTGAGCGATGCTAGGTACAATCCCTCTCCACACCCAATATCTTCTTCGATAAATCCATTGCCTTCCAGGAACAATACACCACGCTCCTCATGCGGGAGGAGGCTGATTGGAAGCAAAAGGCGCACATCGACTGGCTTAGATACGGGGACAATAATACCCGTTTCTTCCAGTCTGTGGTCAAGGCTATACGTCACGCCAACAAGATCACCCAACTGAAGGACGCAGATGGAACCTGGATTTCTTCTTCGACGGAGATCCGCAACATGATTTTACATTACTTCAAATCCCTCCTGACAGCCACAGATACTCCTTCAGCGGCGGACATCTATGCTTACCCGGGTGTCTTCCCCGTGATTACGACTGCCAACTACCTCAATCTGGAGGCCATGCCGGAGATAGAGGAGATCAGAGCCACCCTTTTCAAGATGTCACCCTCCAAGGCACCGGGTCAAGACGGTGTACACAACGAATTCCTGCAGTCCAACTGGGACACCATCAAATTTTCTATAGCAAGCACTGTCAACACTATTTTCTCTACCAAGAAAATCGATTCCTCTCTAGTTGATGCCAACATGGTTTTCATACCAAAGATCAAGGTCCCGCAATGTTGCAGTGACCTGCGACCCATCTCTCTGACGAATGGATGCTTCAAACTAGTTTCTAAAATGCTGGTTGAACGCATCAAATCGTTTCTGGACTCGTGGATTTCTCCTACGCAATCTAGCTTTATCCCTGGTCATAATATCAGCGACAACATTCTTCTTATTCAAGAAGTGATTCACTCCATGAGGGCCAAATCTACCAAGAAGTGAATGCTCTGTGTGAAGCTCGATCTTTCCAAAGCTTTTGATCGGATGCATTGGGACTTTATCAGTGATACACTCAATCGCACGGGCCTACCCCCGATCATTTGTAGTATTATCATGCAGATCGTCACCCAAGGTTCGACATCTATTCTGTGGGAAGGTGTCCCTCTAAAGCCCTTTAAATCCTCCCAAGGAGTCAGACAGGGCGACCCCATTAGCCCTTACGTCTTTGTCCTCTGTATGGAGTGTCTGAGTCAGGCTATTTCTCTTGTAGTTGAATACGGAACCTGGAAACCTCTTGTTCTCACTTGGGGTGGCACCCCCCTCAGCCATGTTTTCTTTGCTGATGACATCCTCCTTATGGGGGAAGCCTCACCTACTCAGGCTAGAACCATGAGCAGGATTCTGCGTCGCTTCGCGGCAACCTCAGGCCAGTCAATCTCGCGGGAAAAATCTCGCTGTTTCTTCAGTGCCAACACACCTATTCCTGAGAAGAGATCGATAAGAAGGCAACTCAATTTTCAATGGACCGATGATTTGGGGAAGTATCTTGGTGTTCCAATCCTCCATCACCGGGTTAATAAAGCCACTCACGCGTCCTTATTAAGCTCAATCAGGGACCACATGAATAGCTGGACCATGCATCACCTTTCCCTTGCAGGCCGCATCACGCTTGCTCGCTCTACCTTGCAGACGCTCCCCTCCTACACTATGCAGACAGTTCGACTCTCACCAGTTCTGTGATGAGATCAATCGCCACATCAGGCGCTTTCTGTGGAGTGGTAACTGGGATCACAACAAAGCTTCTTTGGTTTCTTAGAATAAAGTCACCTCTAACAAAAAGAAAGGTGGCCTAGGCATAAAGGATGCTCGGGACCAGAATGAAGCCTTAATGCTCAAGAACGTCTGGACCTTCATAAACCACCCTTCCAAACTCTGGGTGTGTATCATGTCCGAGAAGTATATGCGATCAGGGACCTTCAAGAACAAACCCAGCTCCTCAGCCTGGGGTTTTATCAGAAAACATCTTCCTTCAGTCTAGCTTCTGAGTCGTCGGGTCGTCAACAATGGCAACACAACCAACGTTTGGAAAGATAATTGGCTCATGGGGCACTCGATCCAGGATCTTGCCCCCAATTTCCAGCCTCCAGTCAATCTGATCGAGTTGACAGTGGCTTCCATGTCTCCTTCAAAGGACACCTGGGACTGGGATTTTATACACCATTACATTCCGAGCGTAGCTTGGCCTATCATCAATGCCATCCCTCCCCCTGACTTCGACAATGGGGAGGATCTCTGGAGTTGGTCGCTAGACGATTCTGGTGAACTTACCTCGAAGTCAGCATACGCCTGGGCTAGGCAGGGCAGGGAAGTGGAGACAGCTGGTAACTGGTCTTTGGTCTGGGATAGCTCTCTACCTGCTCGAGTTAATACCTTTCTTTGGCTCCTCCTTCATCGTGCGCTGCTCATGAATGAAGAGAAGTTTCGACATCACTTCGAGGTTGATCCTCAATGTGCGATCTGTAACAATGGCACCGATACTCTTCTGCATGCTCTAAGGGACTGCTGTGATAGTAAAGTCGCATGGAAGGCCCTTGGCATCGATCAGTATCACTTCCTCCTTTCTGAACATGAATGGATTTCCTTCGTTCTGCAAGGTCCTTCTAGTGGCCCGCATACTCGCGTTACCACAGCGATCGCGTGCTGGCACATCTGGTCCTGCCGCATGGATCGTCTTCACCAGGGTGCCCCGAAAGATCCTAAAATGATTGTTAGCTTCATCAAAGCGAGAGTGGCCACTATCGCTAACCTCCCTAAGGATATCGTTCCTGGTAGGGTAACCAAAGCTGGCTTCCCGACCTCTATCTCACATCTTTGTAATCACTTTGCCTTCACAGATGCTTCCTATGTCAACCCCTCCACACCCTCGGGTGTTGGTATTCATGTCATCAATCACAGAGGGAGGTGTTGCAGAGGCTTAGGTGAACAATCCATAGCAACTAGCGCACTTGAAGCTGAATTGTAGGCTATCTTCATTGCAGTTACCTTGATCAGACGCGAGAACTGGAGCAGCTGCCATCTTCTCTTGGATTCTCAACTAGCTATTCAGCTGCTGGAGTCAGAGACTACTCCACCTCTAAACCTGAAACCCCACATCACCAGACTGAAAAGGCTTCTTAGTAATGGTCCCAAACTGGTAGTGTGCTTCGTACCTAGGAAGCTAAATATTGTTGCTGATGCCTTAGCTAAGCATGCAGCACATTGTCTTTCGACTTTTTCTTTTTCTAGAACTAAGCCTGTTTGGCTCAATCTTGATATTGATGTATCCATTGACCCTATTATAACCTGCATCAGAGAGCGGGCTAAATCAGATTTCTCTCTGTTTTTCTTAAAAAAAAAATAAACACTTAAACATGTTTTAGGCCATATTCCTCTCACTTTTTATTCATATTCCTCTTACTTTTTGTTCATTTTGACATATATTTTTGTGATGGTTAGATCTACCAATAATTAGTTTCACTTTCTACAAGATAAACATTAATCTGACCAATCCTAAGATAACACATAGCAAAAGTAGTTCAAACTCATGTGCCCCTTTAGATAGTGGGAAAAGATGGTGGTACCCCGACCCTTAATATGCTCCCTCAAGGGCATTCATATCATATGACCCTGTGTCATCTCCTTCCTCACTGGTCGGTGTTGAGTGTTGCCCTCTGCAAGTTATTTATGTGCCTGAATCCCCACTTCAGGGACTCTAAAGACCTAGAAGTGGTCCAAGAACCTCTGCAGGTATTTGCAAGCCATGGATAGTTGCATTGCTATGGCTGGTGGTGCTAGGATCCTGAGAATGTAATCTGGATAGAGTATAAAGAACATAAGGTTTAGTAGCACAAGGATGGTCACCTTAGCGATCCTGAAGTGTTGGTCAATGATGCTAGACCTCCCTAGAGTCTACTAGCTCATCTCTGGAACTCAAGATCCACCAAGGGAGTTGCCTTGTGCCTGCATCACCTTGAAGATTGTCAACCCAATGCTAGGAGATCCTCGAGGTAGTTGTGAGTGTTGTGTCCCTGTATGGAAGGTTTAAGGGATTTTGGTCCCATTCTCTATGTTGGGAAAAGTACTTTCATGCCTTATATAGGTTTTTCTTTATATGAGAGGGTGGAGGGTTTTGAGAAGATAGTGCAGCCCCATCTTCATATGAACCTTTTTTAGAGTTCTCTTGTTATATTTTTATTTTCCTTTCATATCCACTAGCCGATTGAGGAAAATACTTATATCTCCGTCATGATAAATTTTTATTCTATTAAATATTTATTAAAACTTCCATTTATACATATACCCATTTAGGCAAGATATCAAATAGAAACTACCTTCTTTGGTACTCCAAACTTATCGTTTTAGTAATCTATAGGTATTCAAATAATAAATTCCATGGTTCCAAAAGTATGTTAGAATATTTAGGATTTTCTTCCATAAACTTAGATTTGTATTTTCTATCATCTCAATTTATTTTGGTTATTTATCAATGGAACAAAATACCCCCTTTCCTATTTTTTATCACAACGACCCGTAGGTAATCCTTGATCATAGAGAACTTAAGTTAATCCTATCTCTCTCTGATCTTAATTTTGATTGGTCCCAAATTTGGATATGTTTTTTATAATCTATTAATCTCGCATCTAGCTAGGTAAAATGCCAAAAGGATACATCTGGATACTCTTTTCTCTTTCTTTAAAGAAGGGAAACAATATTTAGTTATTATATGTAGGTCCCTCATTCCTCAAAATTTTCTATAGGATTATAAGAGCATGATTTACCTATGAAAATTGGAGAGAAACTCATTAATACATTTCCCAACGTAAATCTAACTTTTAAGATTTATTGGGATAAATTTTATATACAAAAATTATTGTTTCAGGATTTCTATAAATTAATTTCCTAGTTCACCTGGAAATTATTCTTATCTGAAATTATGGAATAATCTTAATTTTCTTGTTACCTTTAAGTATTCAAAAAGTCAAATCAAAATAGCTTTCTTTGATGCCTTAAAACTTGTATTTCCATCCAATGTCAGATAATTACTCCACTAATTGTCAGAATTACACATTTCATAGAATCTCTTTGAAACATGCCCACTATTTCATATTTCAATTTTCTAATGAGCCATAAAGCCATTATCCTTTAGTTTCACACGAATTCCTTTTATTTCTTTAACTTGTTCCACTAGGACCTATTTGCAAAGTATATAGATTCATGGGACTCACTTGGGCCATGTGTTACACCCATTCCACAAAGTGGATGGATTTATTATTCTATCAATTAATTAAGGAAACACTTTTTCAATTCAAGCCTTATATTTAAATATTTCAAACTAATCAAATTTGAGGATATTACATTCAACTATCCTTAAAAGGAATTATGTCTCAAAAATTCATACTTATTAAGGTAAAGGTGAATGAAAAAAACCACTTGGTTGTACACCATAGGCTTAGCAACCCTTCATAGATATCATTAACATATTTTATTGATATGCAAATTCCTTTCATTATTACTAACATTGGTACCTAAATTCCATTCTAGGTATATCCACATACTTACTGCTTACATTTATATCATCTCGTTGTGTTTACATTTTCATTTGTGATTTCAATTTAAATTGGATAGTACCTTATCACCTAGGTTTCCAACATATTATTTATTTATTCTTGTGTAAAGGTGAGGTAACTCCTCAAACATAAGATTATGTCATTAAAACTCAACTTGAGGTATTCATTCTTATATGTCAATTTTAGGCATAACATGTGTCTACCCCAATCTCTCTCACTCATAATGAGATGAAATAAGCACTTGACTGCATCCCAAAAACAATGTTCATCCCATCACAAGAGAAGTGATAGTGTGTCCAGACATTATCTCAAAATTTCACATTTTAGATTGAATCACTCTAAACAATGATTCTAAACCCTAATTACATGTATTCCCACAATATTCTTATATTTATGAGGTCATGCACCTTTCTTACTCTGGGGTTTGTACACAACTCCTTGAAGATTTCATTATTACAAGACTTCTTGGATCTTATATATCTACAACTCATGTCTAATTATGTTGGGTATGATCAGAGACCCAATCAGTTGATGATTGGAATGTGGCATTAGACACTTGATCTGATAATAATAAAGGCAATTTTGTCTATTATGTTTATATCACTCATGAGATGATGACACATACATAGTACATGTCTAAATAATTATGTTACTAGGTGACAAATATCTATAGGTTGATGACCAGAACAACGAGATCATATGTTTCATATGAGTACATGCATTCTTGTTATGTTCCTAGTCAGATATCATTGGGGAAACAAAACAGACAACATTAATACATAAGTCTAGGGCATGTGTTGACTGATGATAGAATCTCATTAGTTGTGATATGTGATATCAAGTCAAGCACATGTTAGAGAATAGTGTATCAAACAGACCCACCATGAGAGTGATACATGGATACCATGGAATGGTAGCCACAATCATATCTCATAGTTATAGTGGTTATTGTGGTTCTTAGACACAAAGTCACTACACCAATCAGATGTTGTTCAATATACATATACATCATCCAACATGACCTTGAATAAGGGTTTCTATTAAGGTGATGAACAGGTGCATTTTGATGCATAGTGATTTAGTGTGAGTGATGTAGATAGGATTTGGCCCTCCTACTAGAGATTGGTATTCAAGCCTCTTCATAAGTGAGGTTGAGAAACATATGGCCATACTCATGTGATTCAATATGTGATATGGGAACTCACATGCATCTCAAATAGTCTGCTCTAGTTCAAATCACATTGTTTGACCATTGAAAGAATGGCAATTCCATGCCTCGAGTTCAATTCAGATATCAGAGACAAAGGAAGTATACGATCACAGTATCACTGAGAACAGATTGTAGGTTGAAGTGGTTCTTCAACTTTTAAAACTACTTGGGTAGAAATGATGTGTTTCTAGATACTACTCATTGCTTGTGATGTAATAATATGGTTATGGACATTTACTGCCAATGTAATTTGGGACCTATAGGGTTACACACATAGGATACACTTAGAATAGGAGTATATTCATGAATTGTGTTTAACTTTGTTACTAAAGGTGTTTAGGTATTCAATTAAACAAATGTGGTTCAAAATTGACTCACTAGACACCCAATCGACCGGTTCATGTGTTAAAACGATCAGTTGGAGTTTTAGGTCAATTGGAATGAATATTGGTTGAACCTTACCTGAAATGGACAAGTGAAATGACCATTTCACTTGCAAAATGTCTATCTCACTATATGAATGGATCGGTTCACCATCCAGTTCACCCAGTTGAGTGAACAATTTGATTGGAAGAAGGACTAATATTGATGTCATGTTAGAATTGATCAGGAATTGATTACCAATTTGATTCTGTAACATCCCCCAATTATTCCTTCTCGAGATCTAGAAGGATAGAGGGAACAAATCCAAAAACATTAGCTAATTGTTTCATAGTGTGATGCAGAAGAAACATGCACATACATGAACATACAACTATAATTCACACACCAAAATGTTATTTAAAATTCAGCATATGTACATTACAAAATGAGTTATTACAACATGAATTACAATTACATATATAATGAATATTCTACAGTCTATGAACATATATGCTAACTAGGATCTATACAATAGGTACAACCTGAACATTGCTCACTCCACATATTTTCTCCCATGGTAGTTTTGAACCTACAAAATATGTGAAACAATAAATCGACACAATGTGTTGTGTACATGGGTAGAAAGATACATACATTTATGGTTTTCATAATTTGAAAAGATTTGCAAAAAGAAAGAAGGAAGCTCATAGAGAACAATTCTTTGATAAGTGAAATACACCAATTTTAGTCATTTTACTAGATGAGTTGCATTATCAACGTGGACTAGTACCAATTGTATATGTTGGGCCCTATCCCCTATACCAAGTACTCTAGGAAACTCCCCATACACGGTGTTCTCTATGGAGGTGTACTAGTCAACATTAATCTATTTCCTCATAAGGGGGATAATGAACACCTTAATAACTAAAAAATCATTTACACATAGTTTATGTTTTGAAGTAACAAAATATAGAATACTACATAGCAATATTCATCCAATATTTGCAAATATGAGAGAGTATATATACATATCATGATGGCAAGCAAGAAAACTATATTCATATACTTAAATAAAATCTACATACTCGAGTTTAGAGATTCATATCCATGTTTTGGACCATCTACACCTCTGGTCGTCACCTGATTAATAACAAATTTTAACCATCATTAATTATAGGATCTTTACTTAACTTGACATTTAGGTCCAAACTAGGGTTTAGCTAAAGCTAAGCTCAACCAACCTGGAACTTGTGTCTAATATTTTTCTACTGATCAAGAGGTCATAAATTAGTTCTAGTTTTATTTTCACAATTTTCTACTGCTTTATCTATTTTCTAGAATTAATAAGAGGATAAAAGAATCTAATTTGTCATTAATAGAAAAAGACCTATAATTTAGGTACATTACTCAGGTCAGAGTCCAAAGATAGATTTAAATAATCATTGAAGTTTTGGGATAATTTTCTTAGAATTAATCTCAACTATATATTGTTTATTTTATTTAATTAACCCTAAGGAGGAGTATTATCTTGTAGATAAAACCCATAAGTAATAAGGCCTCAAACGTTTGATGAAAATGTTTCATAATAAAGAGCAAATGTTTCTGAGTCCATGTGTATTTTTAGGGCATTTATAGGCCAATGTAAATATTTATTAGGCATTTTCTAAGTTTCTATGTATTTCTAAGATTTAAATGAAAATTAACTTTTGTCATGGGTCCCACTACCCTAGTTGTCCGACTAAAGTTGGTCCATATTATCCATCAAGTGGGGTGTATCTCAACATCTTCGTCCAACCTGGGTCGACTGGTTCTTTTCTGGTATAGGCCTTAATTAGACAGCTACTGGAGTGAACCGACATTCTGAATATGACCCAGATTGCTACCCCTTGTTCTCACATTCATTGCTTCCGTGTGGGATCTTCCTTGTGTGTGAGACACATAATGCAACTATGGTGGACCTTTGGCAAGATCTAGCTTTTTCTCCTCACTGCTTTGCTGACTACCAATCCCATAGCATGGTGCGACTCACCCCTTCTTGCTGAGGCGATCGATTCATGTCCCTCTTTCATGATCATTGTCTTGAGGCAGGCATTGGGTTTATCTGTACATGCAGTAGGAACCATGGATTACATCTTCAATGTGTTGGTGGATGATCAATACAGGGCATACCATGAGCTTTGTCCCATACATATCACTTGTGGTGGAAAATGAGGGCTCGACAATAGCTTCCATTATCACAAATCTCTCTGGATCCCTGGGTCGTTGAGAGAACTTCAGGAGGCAAATAAAATCAAGAGGATGAGGGAAACACATACAAATGTTGTATCCCCTATGAAGCATCACAAATGCTTGGCAGTCCCCGATAAAAAAGGTCGTAGAACATCGATACCATGACCTGGTTGTGCCCTCCACCATTGTCAACGATTGGGGCCTCAATTCCTTTTCCAATAGCTAGAAGCTGCTTTTGACCCCCCACCCTTCTACTCAATGATCCACCTTGGTCAACCTACATCTCTTCTTCTAAAGTTGATTGGGATGGTTGGTGTAACTTGATAGGTATGTGCTTGAGTTCCCTTCCTAGACTAGATCTTCCAGTACACCCTACATCCTTTTCTCAACATTGGTAGCTTACTGGTAGAGACAAAGGATAATATCAGAATAGATGGATTTTCTCTCATTGATAGTATGGCTATAGGGATAATGCTACTGGCTGTTCCGATCCAAAGGGTGTGGCCGGTGCAATAACTCTAGGTAACATCTTGAGAAACTTCAGGGTTGACTCCTTCACGAGGTAATCAATAACAACCACCTCCTCCCCATATATTAGAGCTATGAGATGATAGGGTATCAACGTCTCCCCATATAGTTAGTCCTTCATGACACATGTTGATACATGAATATAGATTTTAAGTAATAAATGAATAAGGTTTATAGAACATATAAATTGAATACCTAAGACTTGAAACCCTTATATGATGTAGTAGGAACCTCCAATCTTGATGAAGTTTTAGAGATTAAGTCATGATATCATAAATGAACTTCTCTCTAAGTTTGGGACATAAAATCATCTATTGGCCATTATTTTAGTTCCTATAAATCACTTCAAATTTTAGTGTATACAGCTTGAATATAAATTCAACTAATCATAAATACTTGATATAACAAGTCTAAAAACATTTGTTACAATCTTAACAAACATCAAGATGCATCAATTGGACACTTATGTTTTTTATGACCACTAAATGGTCCTATTGGCCTCATATGTAATCAAATTGACTAATAATTAGTATTAATCGTCTCCGTGTACACAAATGGCCTTAGATAGTTATTATTTCAGTTCAGGATTCCCCCCTTTCTTTCTCTCTACATTCACGCCTGATCCATCACATTACATAGTCTATCCCGCTCGGGGCGCCACCGCAAGGTCCTTCCCCAGTGAGGCATGGAAGCTAATCCATGGATCCTTGTGTGAAGTAGAAGGATCCATCAACTTCATAGTCTCCTATAGGACCTCCACGACTCCTTTGGTACTTCATGTTGCCTCTACATCTCCATCCCTACGAGCTCGTCACCACTTGTGGCTTCTGTGAAGGTGCAGGAGAGGCTAATCACCTCTAGTACTCCACCTACATAAATAGGTTCATCATCACACTACTCCCGAGTGAGCACTACCGACCAGACGCGGAGCTGTCGAAGGAAGAAGCTTCCATTGTGACATCCCTTGATTTTCTAAAATGTAATCTTATGTGTGACATCCAAATTGAAACCCACACCTTAGTGAGAATCTCAATTTGAACACCCAAAACTAGGCTAAGATGAAAAAATTAGAGGAAGTCAGAAGGAAACAACAATAGAAAATGCACTTGAACAATAATAAAACCATACAACACATGTTCACCATTCCACATATAATTACATAATAAATTGTTACAACTTTTGATATTACACAATGAACAACAAACTTCAACATATACATGTACTACCACTAAATAATAGGATCTTAAAACACCATGTCCACCTATACATTAGCTCGCCACACAACTTTCAACTATCTTGGATCTTCAAGATCATATGTCCACAACCTAAACAAAAGATTCCATGTTGTACATGTTAGCACAGTATTCATGAATATTGTACTACGTACGCCTAGGTGTCTTTTATATACCTTAATTACTAAGGCTTGCCAATAAGATAAAATTAATACTTGGTAGTAATAGAAGAATATAAAAAAAAGCATTCATGATTAAGAATGTTTATTAACAAAAGATAACACATATTGTAGGCACATTTTCCATCATATATCTTGTACATCTGCCACTAAAGGGATAGGCTCTTTTAGGCCTTATGATCTCCTACCAAAGATTAGATCATATATACAATGTGATCTCCTACCAAAGAGTTAAGTCACTTCATTGCACTTTACTACCAAATATTTTAGTGTTATCCTATGATGGATCATATATCTTATGTTTCATGTGTTCTTAGCCATAAGTATGGAAAGCTCAAGCAACATTACATACAAGAACAATCATTTCATCCAATATCATATGATAAGTATTTTATTACACATATAATACAAGCATACTACATAATAAGCCAAGTAAGAGGTAAGGGCTTACCATGATCACATATATCCTAATCATCACATATTCCTCAGGTCAAGTCTAACATTGGCCAACCCTGATTAAGAGAAGATCAAATATCACCATTAGGTTCTCATCATCATTAACCCTAGTTACATCCATTTTATGGTTTTTCTTAGGTCATTAGGACATATTCTTTATTACTTGTCTTATCTTCTTAACTTTATATTACTAGAGTTACATTCCAGATTAAAATACATAATCTGATTATTTAGTTGCATATGTTTAAGTGCAAAAATTTACCCTAGGTTACATGCATTAACCCAAACTGGGGTTTTCTTCTCATTTTAGGATCATTTAACATGTAACATGATTTATATACATAATTAAGATCTCATAATTTTATCAAGGGTTCTATGTAAATATGAGCTCATAATGAAGTTTCCAAGAATGATTGTATTTATTGTATGTCATGTAGGGTTATTAGCCCTAAATAGACATATTGAGAAAATTACAAGATTTCGTGTATCAACATCATCATCACCGACCTAAAATAGATTATAAACATGAATATGGATTTACTGACATTTAATAATAATTTTTGGCCATCATTTGATATTTATTTTACATCAAACAAGCATAAAACATATTGCATGATATCACTATGATATAAGCATGAAAAGGCTGAAATGATGGTTCCATGTTATTATATGCAATGTTCTGAGAATATTGGTATATTATTTATATTTTTCTAATAAGTGGGATATTTTTTGTGAATTATTGAAGATCTAAATTTTTTTGAGGAAATTTACCTTTTTTGGCGATTCAGGACATGGCACGTCTACTAGGGCTTGCACAACTCCTTTTCTTGTTGCGAGCTAGTTTTTTTGGTTGAATCTGCGGTCTATTTTGATTCTGTTTGATCATTGTCTAGGTCAGGGTCGACTTGCCTTTGAAGTAGTTTAGGATTCCCCCATTTCTTTCTATCTATATTCATGCCTGATCCATCGCATTACGCAGTCTATCCCACTCAGGGGGCACCGAAAGTTCCTTCCTTAGCGAGGCATGGCAGCCGATCCATGGATCCTTGCACAAATTTGAAGGATCCATCTGCTTCATAGTCTCCTATATGACCTCCAAGGCTCCTCTGGTACTCCCTGGCGCCTCTACAACTCCATCCCCACGAGCTCATCTCCACTTATGGCTGCTGCCGAGGTGTACAAGAGGCAAACCGCCTCTAGTACTCCAAACTCCAACACAAAGCGACAAAAGGAATCACAAGGTCTTCCGAGACTCAGTGATAGTCTTGGTTTGGAATGACAAAAACTATGGGTTGCCTCCAACCTTGGTCTTCTTCTCTGGTAAGATGACCTTCATCAACCATTGGTGCTGATACAATCGAGTTCGAAAACACCCTCAAGTGACTCAGATGACCTCTCCCTTCCTCCTTGCCTACACATCTTCCTCACTATGATTCAGACTCAATAAAAATTTGATCAATTCTTTTTTCCATTGTTAGGGTGGAGAACTGAACCAAGAATTATCTTTCTTCATTATTAATCTAATCATTGTATTTTCTCCACTCCTTCTCCAAGCTACACCTTTTGCTACCATCTGTACACCGTAGTGGGGAGCTATAGGAAAAGGGGAGCTTCTTTTCCCTCTACACATCTCCAAAACACTGACTTAAGGGATCTTTGGAATGTATCTATGAGAACTACAACTTCTCTGACACAAAGTCCACTCCAAAGATATGATCAAAGAGAACAATGACATGAGTGGTCACTGCCCAGGACCAAGGCATAACTGCTAGGTTGAAGATGCAATCTTGAACGTATATCCTTATTTGCAGATGAGATGGTTCCCCCATTAGCTTGAATCTGTGGCACCTCAAATCTGGTGGTATGGCTACTTGATTAAAGATCCTCAGCCAAGGAAAGGATCACAAAAGTAACAAGGACCAAATGGTGTACATGACACATCATTTATCCACAACTTATGTCTATATGTCATTAAATGTACTCATTATTTCGCACATTTCAAACCTAAATAAATCCCTCTAGCGACCAAATTTCAACCATAACTTCCTCAAAACTCAATCTACCTTGTACACAAATTTGGTGTCAAAACTAAACTATGTGACCAATCAATTAAATACTTCACAAAGGTATAATGTTTAGGATACCAATCATGATATCAATATCATTTGACATCAAAACATTGACAAACCATTGGGGACTCTCAAAACAACTCAACATGCATGAATGAACTTATGTGATTGGACATTTAAGGATTCTAAAAGTCCACTTCATCACAACCATTGAATAATGATCTGGCGCCATCGAATAGAGTCCATCAGTCTAGACATCCAAACACTCATCCATTCACTCTTGCCCATTCCAAGAGTTCCTCCAGCATCAGGAGAAGGGATAAGGAGGAAAGGAGATTGGCCACATTGTTGCTTCGGGCCAAGAGAAATAGGACCAGGACATTAGTTGAGGCCATCAATTGTGGTCATCATCTAGCTACCATTAGTGTATCCCTCAGTCCCCTACTTCAACTTTTTTTCCTTGTTTTTCTATACTCCCTTTCCCTATTGTTCTCGATGTCTCAATCCATTTGTAAACTCAAAATCCTACTCATGAGAATGAGTGGATAAACACCTAACTTGGCTTCGGACTATTAACTAAGGCCCTACTAAAATGTATAGACTTGCATATTTTTTAATATATATATTTGTAGAAATGGTTATCTTCATGCTACTGTTCTTGAATGCTTCACCTGCATGCTTAGATACCATGTTGTGATGTTTCATTGTCAGTACCTCAAAAGAGTCATACAAACCTTATCTAAGTGTTATGGAGTAGTATGAATGCATGAAAATGTTGTATTGATAAACCTAATGGTCATGGCTTTTCTTTGGGATTGTTTGCCATATCTAGAGAGAGACAAACTTATAACATAGATCTATCCTATACTCATGAGAGGAGGGAATAGACATATATGATGATCACTTGTAATCTTTCCAAGGGTATACAAAAGGATGTGACTATTGCATGTTGTTGAGAGTTCTTAGTAACTGAAACCTGATCCATGTTCCCATCCATATTTCGGTTACATCTTTCGTGCTTGACTTTTGTTCTCTTTTTTGTTTTTCTTTTCCTGTTTATTATTACTTTATTTTTTGTAGCACCATTCCTTTGGGAACACCATCTTGATCTACCTTTTTGTTTGGTGTACCTGAGTCTGAGGCTCTATGTTCGTAGCACTTATCAACTGTTTCCCTATGGTTCAACCCCGATCTTCTACACTAGACCTCGTATAATAGTTATGGGGGCCTGAGTGTTGGGTTATAAATCTAAGAGTCAGACTACTCTAGATCTTCTCCAATTTGGATGTGAGATTTAATTCATTCTACTTTATGGCACTGTTACCGTGGACAAGGCAAAATAGTACTATTAAGAACACGAGTCTACTCACTATGCACTCATGCCTCAAGTTTAGCCATAAGCTTGACTACACAAAAATGCTAAAGTTGTTGCATTTTGGCTACATAGAGTATTTCATATAACATGTCCAGATCTCTAACTTAGTTGTGTGATGTATTTAGGTAGCCCAAAGGGAAGCATATTTAATAAAAACTTCACCCTCTCTTCACGACGACATGCCGCCTTGTAAAGGTAGCCTTACTGGGGAGGATTGGAATTCAAGAGTCCAATAATATCATTAACCTCTAGAAACTACAGAGGAAGAATGTCACTCAGACATGCACCACCACGAGGAAGACTGACATGGAGTGGAGTGACACCATCACAAGCACTTCCATCACCACAATAGCAGACACAGAAGGAATCACCATGAACATGAACGTGATCAAAGACATGAATATGATCGTGAATGCGAAAGCAAACATGACGACCAAGACATTGAAGGTGGAGATGATGAGGAAGAAAATACTCTTAGAGAGCTAGCTGCAGCTAGGGCCAATGAACCAAGATGGCCAATTGTTATCCCATGATTTAATGCGGATAATTTTGAGTTGAAACTCGTCGTCATCTCTATGATATAGAAAAAGCCTTTCTGAGAACCCTTACCATCATCTTGACGCCTTCAAAAACATCTATAACACCATCAATAAGAGTGGAGTGCCTCAAGAAGTTATATATTGCAAGGGGTTCATTTTCTCTCTTGAAGATAAAGATTTGTCCTGGTATCTAAATCTACCTCACCAATCCATAGATGGATGGAAGCCCCTTACTGATTTTTTTGTTGCTAATTTCTATCCCACTAAGAGGACTACTCGAAAAATTTGAAAGAACACTTCTTTCATGCAAAAACCCATAGAGAATTTTTGTGAAGCTTGGGAACATTATCAAGAATACCAAAGGGATTGTCCTCACCATGACTACGAAAAAGGATTCATGGTTACCACGTTCTACCATGGGTTGACTCCTATGAAGACCCCCACCACAAACTATAATATAACTCAAAACTAACTACGGAAAAAAAACTTAAACAAATAGATTATCAGAAAACACCAGAAACTAAAACCGTTTTCATTAAGCTCCCAAATAACAAAAACCTTTTCAAATGAGTCCTTTCATGTCACAAGGTACTTGCCATGTATGCCATCAACATGTTACAAGAAAACCTATCCCAAACATATATATACACATGCACCATGTCCATACATGGAAAGGACAAACAAGCCAAGTCAAGTATTGGAAGCACATCTACAAAACACACCCAAAAACTATCCCAAAGACCTGAGTGTACATGGATGACTATATGACTATGACAACAAAAGGACCACCAACAACACTTCCAACCTTGTCAGCTATTGTCCTTCTTGCTACCACTCAACCTCTATTGCACAATCTCTACCTCCTCATGCACATCCACCTAAAAAAACATAGGAAACCCATAGGGTGAGACTTCAAATCTCAATGGGAGACATAACTTTCCACCAACACTATTAGTAGCACATATAAGATGATTAAGGAAAAATAGTAAATCTACAACTATGATAAGTATGAAATCATTACTTACTGAATAATCAATTGCAATTAGATTATATAACATATAATCATCATAAAAGGAATATGAAGAACATGAATATTAACTACCAAATATACTCTACAAACCAAGTCAATGCCTCATCTAAATTTTTCGTATTTGAACCTAAGCAAGATACAACACATCTAATTACATATTTTATTATGCCCTGACGATTTGAGTCATACCACCAAAATCCAACCGACCACTTCTAAGTCAAAATTGGTACCATAAAAGGTCTATGGATGATCCAAACTTGTGACATATAGTCAACATTGAAAGTCTTAGCCACCTTGGTACAAATCATGGAGCAAGTGAAACTGAGCTATAGCCCGTAGTCACACTCCTTCAGGGTATGGCCTACAGCCAATCATGTGAAACCTCATAAGCAACATATCACTGAGCTACAACCTATAGCCGCACTCCTTCCAGGGTATGTCCTATAACCATACATGTGAATGCATATATTAAACAATATATGACCACATGATTCCTCTAAGGGAAAACCCATTTCACCATCCACCAAGTACTGACACTGAGATCGATCGATGGAACAAAGAAAAACTATATGATTATGTTCCACCTGATTAATTAGTCAATTAAGTGTCTTTTAGCTTCAATCAAGTTACAACATATAAAATTATAACAAATTCTACAAAGATAAGGGCATGGTACTCTTCCAGCAGATATAAACATATAGGGTGTGAACTTGTCACACTGTGACCACATGATACTTGTATTATTGTCATTTATTACATCATCAACACCATAGTCACATGTTGTGGGATATCAACCCTTCAACTCATCATTTTTGTATCACAAGTGCCTCATCTTGCCTCTCCAGGCACATTCAACCAATATCATGTTTCATCACAATAGCATACACTGGTTATGATTATCAAACTCATAACACTAGCATGGTTAGAAGTTTATAAATAGGAAATGTAACCACATAAAATCATAACCATTCTATGATGGGGAAACAAGCAAGATCATAATTCATTATTATCAGGGTTAGCGTTTCCTTTTAACCGATTAGGGTTTATAAGACTAGGTTCAACCATCAACCCTAGAACCATCACCCTCCCACGTCTTGGAGTGCATAAGGATTAGAAAGAACCATTATAGTTGATTAGATAACATTATAAAAAACATTGTATATGGCTTATATATCATACATATATGGTTATCATTAGGTGTTTACACATGTTTCTTATCCACCTACCATTATCTTATGTAGCCCACATAACCACATAGGTCATGACCACCTACTATGGTCCATGTCGCGACCGCAACACTCATGTGCCTCAACCATCTATCACAAGTCATGACCTTCAACCTCTATACCATGTCACAGCCGCGACACCTAGGCTTAGTGTTTCACCAAACCATGGCCATGCTTTTTATAGACTCGCTAATTAAGAGGCCTAGGACATCACCCTCTAATAGGAGGGACAAATCCCATATCTATCATTCACACTCTATCCCCATGTGTCAAAGCCACCCAATCATCACCTTTATAACAAACCACGTTTCAAGACTACGTTTGATGATGCCAAAGTGTACTCAATGACATGTGACAAGTGTAATGATTTCAAGTCTAAGAACCACAACCACCACCATCTCTTTGAGATCTGACTATGACTTCCATGAAGATGGCTTCCATGTGTCAATCTTACGGTGGTTCCATCTGATACATGGTTCTCTGACATGTATATGTGTGCTTAGTTTGATATCATCACATCATGACTAATGAGATTTAGTCATCAACCGACTCACACTTTGATCTTGTGTGTCATTGTTGTTTATCAAACTTCCACAATGACAACTGATTAGAGACATAATGAGAATATGTATATGTACTCATAACATTTGTATGATCTCATCCACAGGGATAGTAACTTCAACACATACGTCATTGAGTAATATAATTCTCAATACATTTATAATGTTACATCATTGTCTCATAATTGAAATAAACCTAATAAATAGGAAGATTTGCTTCTATTAATAATCAAATCATTTTACAGGATACACCATCACAAATATCACATGATTGGCTCTTTGGGTATACATAACCAACACAACACACATTAGTATATATGAGTCCTAATTAGATAACTAGTCGTCTCATTATTAGAGTGAAGAAGTTTTAGCCATCTTGCCCAACAAACACGATTCAAATGTCTCTATTGATTCTAGATCAAAAGAGCCAAGTTAACCATCCTTATGGAGTCTAGATAAGAGAGTCTCATTTATGTTCCCTAGAAAAAAATGTCAAAGGTATGTTTTGTTTGATTTTTTGACTTTTATTCTTTTGGTATTAACTTTATAAATATATATATCTTTAAATCCAACAAGTATACAACATAATACATTGGGAAACTACCATAAAAGATCCAATCTTTTGAAAGAAAACATCGACCATTTTTGACATGGAATTCAAATGCATCCTTGTTCATACAGGATACATAAATGATGTTTTTATTTGTAGAAGGTACATAATAGCAGTTCTTTAACTCTATTACAAGCGCTTTAGGTATAGGTATATGTTCCAACTACACTAGCCGCAACTCTTGTGCCATTAACAACTTGTAGTTCCACCTTTCCTTTTCCCAAAGGCCTACTTCCTTTTAGATCATGTACATTCGAACATATGTGAGATCCACATCCAGTATCTAGTACCCAAGATGAATAAGTAGATAGATTTATCTTAGAAACATATATACCTAGAGTGGAGATCACCATCCCCATCTTCTTCTTCCTGAATGCCTTCAAGTACAAAGGATGAGCTGCTCTTGTACTTTTCTTTCTCCTTATCTTTAGTGTTAAACCACACTATTCACATAATGAAATGCAATAAAAAGGATATATGATTCTAAAATTTTCTTTAGAATCATATCCATAGCCAACTCTTGGCTCAAGGTGAATTCTTGTTCTTCAAGAAGATTCACATGTCCAATCATATTGAGTAGTTGTTCTTGTATTGAGGTTCCATCTGTCAACTTTGACTCAAAAAGGGATTTCATAATATCATCCCTTTCTTGTTTTTTAATGTTAAGGGTCACATTTTTAAGATGTGTTACCATCTCGAGAATCCCCATATCATTGCACTTCTCATGTACATCATAGTTCATGCAGCTAAGAATAAGGTATTTTATCACTAAGGCATAATTGGCATGCTTCTAGTAAGCACCCACTTGTGCCCTTGGCGAATCATTGGTAGGTATTTTTGGCAATGATTTTTCAAGGACATATAGATTTCACTCTTCATTGAGAACCCTTATCAAAGTCCAAAACCATTCGTGAAAGTTTGCCCCATAAAGATTGTCCTTTTAAAAACTAATCGCAATTCAGATGTGTTCATCATTTGATTCTATGAGAAAAAATTGTCATTTGTCCAAACTCTTTTGATTTGAAAACTTTGACGATATTAATTAGGTCTTTAATTATTATTGCTTCCACTATTTTGTTTCAATATTTTGTAACCCTCACAAATAAGTTCAGACCATTGCAGTGTACAATATTCTTGTGGGCCATATCCAAGATAATTCAATTGTAGCCTGATGAACACTATAAAGCACAATTAATTACAAAGGTAGGAAAATTTTTCCAACTGCATCATATGAAATTTTTGATAGATGATATGTGCAAATCATTTCCATACTCATCTACATTCTGTTGGGCTTATACACTCTAAAAATAACCAGTTTAAGCCTAACCCAACAACCAACATGATAGATATGCACCCTATAAAGACAGAACCAACATATCTACCAGCACACTTCTAAGAGATAGACGGTTCACCACGCAAAGAGAAACCTACTCTTGGTCGATTATGTTGTTCATGTTGGTTTCCATTTGAAAGCCTCTAAGTCTTAATATGATTTTTATTTGGTAGAGTTTGTATAAAAACAAATACTTTATCGAATCACCACATATATAATACATATCATGTACATCCTATACCCCACAACGAAAACATGAAATAAACAAAAGCGATGGTAATGGCTAGCCTAATGTAATTCCTTGGATAAAAACATGCAATTCTAGAATGAAAACGTCATATATATAGCTTGGGATTATCATGGTATTTAACTGGACAAATATTATTTGCATCACATGCAATAAAAGAATGACAAAACCAAAATCCGATGATATTGATTATCCCATAATATAGTAAATTGATGCTGGCTTAGATACTGTTGTAGCAAAATATGGCTATAGAATAGGCAACGAAAACAAAAATTTTATCTACCATATTCCCCTTAACCAGCGGATCAGGTCAATAACTGTAAGATGGAAATCATGGTTTTGAGGATATATCTGATCCTGAAGCATTTCTAGTGACATCTCCTCATCGTTGTAGATGCACAATTGGCTTCTAGTTGAACTAGGACTCATCTGACCAGTGCACCTCCTTGCTTGCACCACATGCTATAGGTTTTCGTCATCCTCCTAACAATAGACAACAACCTCCCACCTCTAGAGAAGTCCATAAGGACCACCTAGAACTCCTATCATCATATTAGAACATATATGAAGGAGTTGTCCACCCTTTGGTATACTAATCACCACCTTGCTCTTTCACAATTGTTTCTCCCTCACTATCCCCCACTTTAGTGGGTAGGACTTTCTCAGACTCTCTACTGATTTTCAAAGCAAGAGAGGACAACTATTGTCAAAGGAAATTGAGTTGTGTTCTTGGAAGCCCCCAATATCCCTCTATATATAGGAGGGGTTAAGGTCTGGGTTCCCAGTCTATGTGGGAGTGGAAGGGACCAAAAGATCTTGAATTTTCACAACTTGCAAACCACGAGACTATCGTCTGGTATGTGATACAATCATCCTCCACTATGAGATGATCGATTAGTAGTTTCCCAATCGCATATGAAATTGACAATTTGTTTTCAATAAATGCTAAATATTAATTCCTTGCACCATAAGAATTGTGTAATCCAAAAAAAATTGTGAAAGTATCTAGAACCTTCCTCTAGCCTAACTGAGTGATCTCAAACATGTGAGATATACGTCTTGCTCACCG